>JAOUZG010032936.1:4692162-4729374 GCA_026289955.1 Argiope argentata | reverse complement strand
TACCCACTAATGGATTAAGACAGAATGATTTGATTTTTAATATAAAAAATTGATGAAGAAAGTTATAATAGGATTTTTCAGGAATTAGGTATTGAATTTATGTGACTAATGGATATTTTAATAAAATTTGGCAATCGGTAGGTCAATTACTTCATCTCAAAGAAGCTTTTGAGTCCTAATTACTGTCTTGCCCCTTTTCTTGCAGTCAATGTGTACGAGTCTTTGGGTATATTGTAAGCAGTTATAAAATATTTTTATTCGCATAACTGCATAAAAGTTTGATATAAAACATTTTATGTATGACAATCCCCATAATCCTTACAACTAAGAATGCGGGTTTGAAGTTTATTACTAATAATGATAACATGAAAACTATAGTAGTTATGATGGATCATCCCCAAGATTTGAAATTTGGTATTTCTTTGCTTTCAAAAATGGGACTTTTCACTGCAGTAGTAGAGCCTAGCAGGCCCTACTCTTCAATACGAAACTCTTTTCTTGCAGAAACAGAAAGTGAACCTGAAATTTAAACAAAAGAAACGAATTTCTGTGGAGGGAGAAATCTCCTTATCTCCGGAGCTTTTATCGGTGCTTCGGTGCTTCTGCAGATCGAAAAATGGTTATCAGCGAAACCGCTCGGCGGGGTGCTTTCTTTCTATCAGACGAACGAAACTCAAGGAGCGCTATTTACCTTTGGACAGAAGACCGTTTCACGAGAAGCAGGAATAACTTCGAAAAGAGATTAAGTATGTAAATAACAACTGCTATCAATTACTGTATCTAATTGCGCACACAGAGAAAAGAGGACTAATACTATAAAGATGCAAGTAAGTTTGCATTTTTTTTATTACTTAGTTACTATAAATCACTATTCACAAGACCACCAAGAGAAGAGATCCTTTAAGCCAAAAATCTTAATATCTACAATAACGAATGCGTATGTGAATCCGCTGGTGAAGAAGAAACAAAATTAGACCATGATGTCATATGTTTATTTGCTTTGGAAAACGGAAATCTACATTTCGGAACGATTTTATTAAACTTGAAGGAATCAAAAACTTGTGCAAAGTTGTCAGAAATTAAAAAGTTTAATCTCCAATAATATTTTCCGATAATAATTTGTCGCTGTTTTAAAATTTATGAAATTATTTTTTAAAAAAATATCAATGTATTTTCTTCATTCATTTCCACTAACTAAAAAAATTAGATATTTTTAAATAGGATCTGTAATACAAATTTCTGAACTTTGTGGTAGGTTAAATTGACTTTAGACCTTTAAAGTGTATATTTTTCCTTTGCTAAAATTTTTCATAAAAATCTTCTATAATCTTCCCAAGAAATTTTTTCCTCTAAACATTGTAATTTATGCGAGACCAAAATATGAAGTAATCTTCGTTAAATCTAATAATCAAGAAATCAAGAAAGGTTGTCTCCGTCATATTTTTACAAATCGACACTAAGTCATAAATAATTTATGTTACACTAAATCATAAACTTCATTAGATACAAAATGTTCCACGTGTTTCGCTTTTATGAATGCTTTGAAATTTGGTTGAAACGATAATCCATTTCATGTGCACTGCTTCGCCCTTTTCCGTTTTATTTCGCTATCTTTCAGCCAGTAGAAGCACTAATTTCTCCAGAGAGAAAGTTTTAGATCTTATTACATTAAATCATGCTACCTGCAGCATGAATGGATAAGTGAATGAGTGACGGCTAATAGAGCTACATAATTAAAACATGCAAATAATGTTGCGGTTTTAGGAAAATAATTTTGTTAGCATTATGTCTAATTGATTTAACGTCAAAAGCTACAGTAGAAGTCAAAAAATTAGGTCATAATTCATTTTCTCAGTGCAATTCCTTGCGTAAAAATGTAAACTATAAATAGGTATTTATTCTCTTGGCATTTGCTAACCAATTTGAGAAGATAATGGAAAAAAACAAAGGGACTATGCATGCATCAAAATTTTTATTCACTTAAATAAAATAAAATTTCATTTGTAACTCACGAACTAAAAACATGTAATGTCCTTTATATACATTAGCGTGCTCCTCTGGTTTATAATATTTTTATCCTTTGACTAGGTATTTATATATTTTCTTCTGTCAGGTATTCAGTATTTGAATGGACCCGTTTCTTCTTTTTCATAAATACCCTAAAGCATTCGGTCTAAATTGGGAACAATTTTAACCCTTTAACATACGAATTTATTTAACTTTCTAATTAGATAACTCATCCCATTTTGGTCATTTATTGTTAATTTGATTTTTTTTAAATGATATAAGGAGCATTTGGGATATTATAGCGTTTCAAACTGATTTTTGAGTATTTAAATACTTAATTATGTGGCTTAATTGCAGACTTGAAACTAAATATTTACTAATTCGATGCGCGTGTCAGACACGTCACAGTATGCGAAGGGGTAAAAATGCCCCACTTGGATCATCCAAGACAATGGTTCATTAGAATGGGGATTCCCCATTTTCATCTCACTCTCTGTCGGTTGAAGAGCACGAATCATTTGGGGGCGTCTCTTCTACCGAATTAATTCAAGATTATTTTTTAGAAAAATCATTTTTAACAAGATATTTTAGCGATATATTATTTACAAATGGGATAATTTGACATGAAAAATGAAAAAAAAAAAATCCGAACGTTTTACAGTGCATTTTGTTGGATCCGTATCCCTCATATTTTCTCGTGGTATTAATAAATAAAAGATTTTGAAATTTTAAACTAAGGTTTAGTCGAAAATTTTAAGTTGTTCTCTCCTTATTTCCTAATTTTCACACAAAATTCTTTTTTTCATAATTTTAAAATTAAATTATAGACTCTTTAGATATTGCAAACATTACCTTATAGGTTTGATAAATGGATGTAAATATATTTTAGCAACACTCTTAATAATTTTGGTTACCGTGTCTTTGCACGTTCATTACTACAATATTAAATGCTTTTTTAGGGTGCAATTAAGGTTAAATCAAAAACTAATATAAAGTTTTTGTGCATATTTCCCGTAATTTTAGGCTTTTAAAAAGATTTTGGATATTAGTTTAAAATATATTTTTTTATTGTTGTTATGGTATTGAAATCAATTTTAGGCTTTTAAAAAGATTTTGGATATTAGTTTAAAATATATTTTTTTATTGTTGTGATGATATTGAAATCAATTTTGTTACTCCATTGTATAACTTACTCCCCTATATTTTTTTCCATTTGTTATAATTAAGGAAAAAAATTCTTTTTTTTTATTATTTCCACGGAAATTTTTTCCTTCTCCTTTCATAATATTAATGGAATTTCAGGTTTGCAACAATTAAGTTAATTTGAGGTGAAACATAATAGATATTCTTGAGAATAAATAGGTCACTTAAAGTACTGTACAAATTTATATTCAAAAAAAGATTTCTTTATTTCCACGAATGTTGTTTATGTTGCAGTAAGTTCGGAGTAAGTTTACAAATAATATGACGTCACATAATCGTAGCACCCTTTATCTGATTCCTAAACATCGCACAAGAAGGATTTTAAACAGGATATCATGTGTGGAGGATTTACGTTGAAAAGTCCGCTACCTTAAGAAAGTGAATAAAACTGTCAAGATAATAACAGCTGTTTTTGCGCTCCCAAAATATATGGAGACGGGTGTACGTCTTTAAGGCTTATCACATTATAAAGTACGTAAAAGTAGTACTCCTGTTTTTGAAGAAAATCACATTTTCTCTTTCATTTCAAAACTAGTAACTTCAGACGGCTAGCTAGTTAGCCGCGTATAATGGCTATATTTGTTTCCAGATATAACTTCATATCCCTGATTCCGTCAAGTGTTTTTTTAAATTCTGAAACCGTGTTTTTTTAATTGCCTGAATTTGTTTATCGTATCCATGAATCCCTAGCATTGAATACAGTTCCACAGCGTCATAGGGATATTTGAGAAGTAAATATCCAGTTCATCTACCTGCTAAATTTAACGATGTTGTTACGTCACATTCACATTTGACTACCCAGATATTAAACGGAATCCTTCTCCTTTAACTTTCAACAATTATAACCAATAAAATTTCAACAACAACAAAATTGCAAAAATAATACTCCGTGGTGCTCGTTCCCACCTACCAAAATGTTCATAATCTAGATTTAGTACCTGTAAATCGAACGATATCCCAAACGTACTCACATTATTCTTTAGAAAATGTATGTAGTAATTTAAACAATCTTATATCAAATCTCTTTAAATATGCAATGAAATGACTAAATAGCATCAAATTGAAATATTCAAAGAGAAGTTCAAAAGGGAGTCAAAATAGTTACACATATCGATATAAACTGCAAAAAAATTGTTTTTAGCAAATCTAAAACATGTATCAAACATGAGGAGAAAAACTCAAAAACATAGCGCAAAGGATATCCGTTATAGAGAATTCTCTGCAAAAGATTTATGTAAAAGAAAAAGATATAACTGATAATTTGGACAACAAAATTTCAATGTTACCATTTTCAAATACACAACAAAATGTATAAATAACAGTTTTACAAATCGTATACAGTACAAAAGATATAACATAAAAATTATCAATAATATATAAAGTATCAACAAAAATAAATTTAGAAGCATAGGCTTAAAGGACTTGTTTTCATAAGTGATACTTGTTCTCCCAAAGCGTATATGGTTCACGTGGTGTGTTTCATTAAATCTGTCATACGTTTTACATGGTATACTCTTTTTTGTTGCTGACTCCATGACAACGGTCCACTGCAGTGGTCACACTTTGAGTTTGAAAACACGTGGTCTGCGTAAAAATGATGTATTTCCTTATGTCAGACCTCCCTTAAAAGTTAAGAAAATGTTGGGAACATCTTTTCTTTATTATATTAGTTACTCAATAGTACAGCCAGAAAAACATGCATAAATTTACATTTTTAAAGCTTTATAAGCATATATCAAGAAAAGAACTCTTCAGAAGATATTTTTTTAGATTTTTTCCCTCTTTTTGAACATGGAACTCCTAAATGTTATTTTTTTCCTTAAAATATTATTTTTCTTTGAGCAAGAGATTTTTCTGCCAATCGAAGAATATTGTTAACATTCTCTTTGGTAGAACTATAAATCAAAAATAATGTTTTAAAAAATAGTTATTTTTAAGGGTTTTTTTTAAAGATAAAAATAAAGAAAAGACATATCAATATATTTTATACTTTTTTTAAATTAAATTCTTTTTATCGTATGTATGTAAATGTGTTAGAATTATTTTAAATAGTTGACATAAATAATGAATATTTGGTATAAGCATTGGTTAAATTATTTTACTTTTTTTTACCAATTTCTATCTCCAAATTTAAGTTAATATTTTTCAAAAAAAATCTATGTAATATTTTATGTTATTTAATTTTAAAAATTTAAATAGCAATTTTAGTCTAAAATTTGATATAATAATTTCATGTATATGTGCTTGTTCGCATTATTTGATGGAGTTGAAAAAATCGTATACAATTCAAAGTTATTTTCAAACTTTTTAGAACATTTCCTTTATAATTTAAGAAGTAATTTGCCGTTGGATCATGCTGGGTACTTCAGAAATAATACTCGCTAAAAGAGAATTTAGTTGGCACCTCTTAGGAAAAAAGTAGCAAGCAGTCTGACTCCAGAGTGTCGCTTGAAGGCATTTAAAATCTCAATTACTCTGCGCATTTCTCCCTTTGAAAGTTTTTTAGGTTAATCTGTCCCCCCCCCCCTCTTTTTTTAAAATTCGATCACAGTTGCCATTGATAATTTCTCTCATGAAAAAAAAATATATTTACCATCTATCAAACATATTTATAGTTATTTAAACTATTTTTCAGCTAATGAATTGAATAACTGAAAACTAAAAAAAAAAACTATAAATATGTTTGAAAAAGATCAAATCCAAAAAAAATTAAATAGAAAGACACTCTCTTGATAGATATGGGAGCGTATAAAGGATTACTAAAGAAAAGAAAATTAAAAGTTCTATTTTCAAGTTTTACAAGTGCCGTTGTTTTTATTTATTTATTCTAAAAAACAGTTAATTTAAAAATAGCAGATGGGAGAAAATACGAAACAATATTTGGATCTGTTTTGATTCAAAATTAAAATACATAGCTGAATTACGAATAAAATTATCAAGGCGTTTATTTTATAATTAATCCGATTAAAAAATTAGAATTCCTTTTATTTTTTCTCTTTATGCTAACAAATATTTAATACATTTTTTTGCTGTTAATAAGAAAAGCAATTCAAACAGTTGTATACAGCAACTAAAACTCGAATTTTAGGAAATATTTAAAACTATTCAAAATATTTTCAGCTAAATGTTTGAAGATTCGCTTTCACAATTATATTCTATAAGGAGAGTCCTCATCACTTACTTCATTCATTATTTTTATTATTTATAATTATGACTTGTTTTAATCGTAATGATTACTATTCATTATTATAATTTATTTTAATCATAATTATGACTATTTATTACAGTTAATACAGATGGATTTATTTATACAGACAAATGAAAACATTTAATACGAATGATGATTAAATAAAATGATCGCAAATGTTTTAGTTTGCATTTCCAAATACGAAAACATAACCCACGATCACCCGATTCATCCATGGGATTTAGAGAGTAGTTTCGCTAAAAAACAATTTTAGTTAATTGCTATATGCAAGAGTAGGAGTTTCGGTTATAAAATTTCTGCCGTGGTGTACTTAACTGAGTTACCTTTTATGTGAAATAAATAATTTCAATTATTTCAAATATTGTCTGTAAAATTGCTGAAATGTCAGCTGTTTAAATTAAATTCTTAAATCTGTAATACCTTTTATATTAGGTATAAAAGCATTCTTTATTATTGGTTAACTAATTATACATTATTTACTTTGAATGATGCTATTCTCATCGTTTAAAATGGTAGATCATTCACAGAATCATTTTATCTCTTACTAGAATATAATACCTAAATTTAGGGAATGGATTAGGATCCCTGTCTAAACATAATCCTCCCCTAAAAATAAATGAACTTGGTTGTGGGAACGAATAAAGGCAGGGAATAAAAAGTCTCTACGTTATAACAAGGAAATATAAAAGTTTATATTTAAGTTTTTTGTAAAATTATGTGAAAGAAAATTGAAATAACTTACAACAAGGAATATAGAACTTTATATAATTTGCTTGGATAGATAAATAATTGACGTAGTAGGTTGAAAAAGGTATACTTTTCTCCCTTAATTTCATAACCAAATTTATTAGATAAATATTAAAAATAAATTATACATAACATTACTTAGGAAACGATGTATTCGATATTAAATTCTTTATCTGATACTGGCTCTAAAATAATGCAAAACTAAAACATTTCTGTATTTTTTCTGCAATTTTAGTTTTCAAAGGCAAGTCTATGAACGGTATTTCCTTGCTCCTATTTTATTATCAGACGGTTCTTATCTCAATAGCCCTTATTGCTCTTTGTAGCTTATCTTTTAAACCCAAACGCTTGCGAAACGATGAAAAGTCACGAAAATACACCTGGACTTGAATGTTTCCTAAAACGGAAACTTCGGTTGAGATACTGGAATGGGAGAACATTCTCTTCTAAGCATTTCTAAAATGAAAAAGTTATCAATTATTGTCAGAATTTCGAGCTTGTCTTCCACTTTATTAATGTTTCGTTTCTTTAGAAATGCCAATGTGATTCAATAAATAAAATACTACGGCAATACTTCATAAACAATATAAAGGATAACAATTCTTAAACTGCACATCATTTGCGTATGGGAAAGTTCTTTTCATATATTCTAATAAAGAAACCGCTTTTATCTAAAACAAATAATAATTTTGTCTCAAATGCATTTATTGTGGCTTATAAAAGTATTAAAGTAATTAAAACGTATATCATACTCTGTTTAATATCATCTTTTTGAATTTTCAAAAAAAAATTCAGTCACTAATATGCAAGGAACTAATATTGGAATCTATGAATTATCTTGGATAACGATAGAAGTCATAATGTTTTTTGTACCATAGTGTATGATTATATCTGCATTTGTGGTTACAGCACAATTTAAGTAATAGACCCCATTAAATATGGGTTACAGTTAAAACTATGTGTTACCAAATCTCTCATCTTTCTTTGAAATTTCAAAAAATATTAAATGTAAAAACTTTTAAACCGAAAATGCATTAGCGCAAATTAAAGAAAAAAGCCCTAATGCAGGAAAAAACATTATTTGAAAACTTTATAAATAATGCTACTTTCCTCTAATCTAGCAGTGATTTGAATGGAGGTATACAAGGATATAATCATAATCACAGACAAATTGTTCCAAAGAGAGAAAGGACAACAGATTCAAAAATATTATTATTGGCTGGAAAAAATTGAAATATATTTCTCTGGAAACTGGGCGAGGGGATGTTCATTTGAAAGAGTTTAAACGTCGTAAGGTTTTTGAAAAAAGTGTCGAATAAAAAAATAAGTAGGTAGAAAGAATTAAAATACCACAAATTGTAAAATTACTGGCAATAATGGAAGTCTTCTGTGCGTAAAAATGGGGGCCCAATTTTGATGACTGGAAAGCAAGAAATGTTTCGCAATTAGAGGGGTCCTACAAATAAGTATAAATTGCAGCTGTCACTTTTTTGGGTATAATATTCCACAATTTTCTTTCTGACTATT
Organism: Argiope argentata; assembly: GCA_026289955.1. Lineage (NCBI taxonomy): Eukaryota > Metazoa > Arthropoda > Arachnida > Araneae > Araneidae > Argiope > Argiope argentata. The sequence goes on along the minus strand of JAOUZG010032936.1, from coordinate 4,720,682 downwards.
TTTCTTTCTCATTTGTATTATTCCCTCCTACTTATAGCTTCATCGAAGCTGTCTTCGATGAAACTATATGATAACCGTATATATATAAGAATATATAAGAACCTTATCAAAACTAATTGAAATGCAGTTCATACTGACGAAGCCAGTTATCTTTCGTGCATGCGTGTGATTCTGCGTTGATTAGAAAGAGATTTCAAGAATGCTTTTAGGGACTTTTTTTTTTTACCGAGATATAGTTGGCCATCTCCGAGACTAGTGTTTCCAAATGACAACAGCATTTCCTCTGTCGGTGATCTACAGCGCTTCGAAAAGTAGAAGTGACTCACGGCAATGGCTCTCGCTGACGAATAGCCGGAGTCGTGCTGTGAATCCCTTTAATAATTGCAATCCGAAGTGCCTATAGAAATGTCTGTCAACAACCACACCAATTCACAATTGAAATCCGAGTGGGGCGTAATTGGAGAAAAGGTTCATTTTCACTCCTTCCAGGAACTGTGACTGGGGCATAGGTGGGAGGCAGAGTCATTCTCATCTCCTTGAAGCAAGGACTGTTTCGGATTTAGCCGAACTAAAGGATGAACGATCATGCATAAGCAAAATCGTCAGGCACTTTTATATGCACACGTTCATGACTGCATTCAGTAGGGTAGCGTCTGGTGATAACAACACCATTACGTCACTGGTATCGACAACATTAAATTTGCTTGCTTCTAGGCAATATATTTTCTTGAAATATAAATCCATAATATTTCAAAAAAGTCTCTATCGCCTATCTTCAAAATGAAATGAAAAAATAATACAATCAAAGTGAGATTGCAAACAGCATTAAAGTCCATCAAAGTAATTTTTTAAATTGAAAATGTAAAATTTGCAATTTTCTAAGCCTTTTTTTTTATCCCCGTAATATCTATTTTAACATTAAGTCTTAATTCTTCCTGCTATCGAGAAAGCTTTTTATAATATTAGATATAATAAAAACATATGTTTCAAAGGCTACTTATCTTTCAGGTGATAATATTATCTGCTTTGATTTTGCTGTCCACATCATCCTTATTTTCAACAGTATGCTGCGGTCCTAATCACCACCATAACAATCACAATGGTAAGAAAACAATATTAGATAGTTTTATAAGATTTAGAAGTAAATAATTCTCAGAATTCATTATCCTTTATAATATTTGATTTTTAATTTTTAGGAATGATTGGAAAAATGTTTCTAAAAAAGAGCACGCCTCAATTTAAGAAAAAATAATATAATGATATGCGTCATCATTTAAAGAAAATGATACAGGTTTTATCAAGACGTAATGGATTATTTTTTTATCAATTAGGATTTTTTCTGAGATCAGGAAAGATGGAAAATCTACACTGAATATATCCCTATTATCTTCTTTTAAGTATCATAGCACTTAACTTATAAGCTATGGAAGCTTTTGTTTCATTGACACTCAATTATGTTTTTATAAGCAAAAATTGTATCAGTAGTTCTTTATTTAACACGCAGCAATTAAACCAATGTTTATAGGCTTTATTTTATGCCAATCACTTTTGGCGACCAACTGGTTAGCCAGAATTAATGCTCATTAAAACTTTCAATTAAATATCTATGCAGCTTGGTCACATTTTTTTTTGTAAAATATTTTTAAACTTAAATTTTTTATAACATAAAACAAGTTATTATAGAAGCCTCACAATAATGTCTTCATTGTGCTGCATATTTACTGTCCTCTGCCGGAAGATTTAAATGTGAATTTAAAATGGAAGAAATTCTATAAATGCGAACACATGACTCGCAAGGCTCTGCATAAAAATTTAAATTTCATAATTAATTAAAACACTAATTGATAAAAAACTACATAAAATATAATTATTTAGTTCAATTTTATTTATACGTTAATGTATACACTAAGATTTAAGATTTATACACTAATTTATAAAGTTTTAAAAATTAGCTTTTGTGCACTGACTAGAGCCGAAGTTCTGTATATCAGCTCTATTCAGTGTTGATAATATATTGAACCATACATGCCTTAATTGAAACTGATCTAATAATGTAAGTATTTTAAAACCTCAATAAAAGCTTCCTTTCACATTCATTTTTTTGGAAAACATCCCATTTCATATGCATTCCCTTTCATGCAAACCCATATCACTCTTTTTCAGGCCTTTAAGTTATCGTAAGATCTTTCGATATGAGTTTTTGTCGAGGAGATGGGAACTTTTACGCATGCACTCATGACTTGCTCGTGTAGACTAAATTTTATTTTCAAATTGAACGAAATAACTTTTTAGAAAATATAATTAAAACACTTTCTTTACTTTGAGCTTTTGTTAATGTGATGCCAACACGTAGATAAAACTAATTCCCCCCTCCCCCCCAAGAAACATGAAAGGTGCTCGTACAGCTTAAATTTAATTCCTATTTTGAGTGAAACAGACTGTTGAAAAATGAGAGTAAATTATTTTTTTAAAGCATTAAAATTAAAAATTTAATATGTTGGGTAAAACGTTAGCATTATTGAAAATATTTCTTTTTATCTTCTATATGATGCAAAAATTCATTTTTTGCTGTAATATTTTCGCAAGGCATAGCAGAAAAATGCCGAAATTTTGCTTATTTTTTAATTAATTAAAATTCTAATTAGAAATTTAAAATAAAAGCTGCGAGGAACACATTCCCGGCCTCCTAGGTGTGTACGTGCCAAATTTGGTAGCTGTAGATCAAACGGTGTGGCCTGTAGAGCGCCAACACACACACACATTGAGCTTTATTATAAGTAATAGATATAGATGTAAACTGTTCCACGGATGAAAAAACTAGTGGGAATATTCTCCCCAAAACTTTCTCGTATACTCTGTAATAAAAGGGAATTTGTGTGTTAGGCATGTTCTTTCCGAATCGATTGAATCAAAAACAACAAATTTCATATATTCGCTCCATGTCATTGATGAGTCGTCGAATTTCAGTACATCCGAAAGCCCGCATCGGTAGCCCGCCTTTACAGGTTTCACTCCGAATTTTCCGGGTGTCTACACTGCAAGTATTGAATCTGCGTATCGAATTTTATTCATCCAGGTTCTTTCAGTTTTTAGTTATCTCGTCAATTTAGATTCGAGCAGCTTTATATAGGCTATTTCTCTGTATTTCTCCTTAAATTTATTTTTTTAATCTTTTTTTTTATTTAAGTAAGAAAACACTCAGAAAAAAATGTTCGGCGTCTTTATGGATATATCTTATTTAATTTCAATTATACCTTGACTAAAAAAAATCCATCGTTTTCTTAAAAATTCTTTAATATTCAAACAATTAAAAGCTTTGAAACACATCCCAAAACATCTGAACTAGATTGGACTGAATAAAGATTAAAATTTTGAATGTTGAATGAATTCAAAAATTTAAGAACTGCAGCCATGCGAGGTCTTGCTTATCAACAATTTTTTCACAAATTGTGTGAGAACCATAAATATTTTTCCATCTTCCTGGCCCACAGGTAAATCCTCTTCTCCGTTATATGGGAGTCCCAGGTTCGAGCCCCAGTTCGGGCATGCACCCTGTGCTCTACATCTGAGGTGAATGAATGAGCTCCCTGTAATAAAGGGTTGTGCAAGAGAGTGTGTGAGTGTCATCTTCATATGAGCTAGAAGTCAGACTTCTGCCATCCTGTGCTCAGAGGTCTTTAACCCTCAGAAGTTACTGCATCCCCCCCCGGATGCCACGGAATCATCATGAACATAAATATTTTGAGAAAGCTCATTATATATTATTAAAAAGTATTGAACATCCTTTCAAGTTCACCATTACACTTTATTTCCCAAAATGCAATAAATACACGAAAAACAATAACTAATTGAGATTAAAATAAGAATGACAGCTTTAAAAGGCAATTGATTTTTCAATTGCTATTCTGAGATATTTTATTTCTTTTATGTATAATTGAAATAAATGTATATTAGAACATCTCTTAATGTCTCTATAGACTTTCAACAAATATTTTAAAAATTAGTTATTTTTTATTATTTGATTTTCCAGATTTTCCATGGCAAAATATCTTATCTTCACTTGGAATTGTCATCGAAAATCAAACTAGTCTCATTTCAACCACTGAAGTAGGTGGAGACGCGTCTGAGGGAAGCAAAGGTATTGGTCCAACGCATATCAAATTAGCAATATCGAATTAAATGCGAATCTTGATGTAAACATTTGAGGGGGGGGAAAATGTTTTCGGATATTTATTATCTTAATTATTAATTGTAATAAAAGCACAATTTTCAAACTTCTACAAAAATCAGTTAATTCTTTATTAACTTTTAAGGTAATTTTAAACCAGAGTAAGAACGCAAATTTTAATTTTTAATTCTTTGTCGTTCTAAATTTTTTAAAAAGACAAAAATTTGTAATTTTTTCTATATGAAATTAAAAATCGTGATTAATATAAAAATAGAAAGAATGAGAAATTGTTAGATTTAAAAATTCTTATCCAAACTTAACAAAAGTTATTTATTATTTTTTATATTGATTTTATGTCATGCTACTTAGATAATACACGTACCTTAAAAAATATGTAAAACCTTTTTGTATTACAAAAATGGCAATTTAAGGATTAAAGCTAATTTTTTTTATGAATAAACTGCAAGAATTTAAGCATTTTTTCATACAACCATCTGAACATTAAATATGTATAAATATTTATTTATTTCAGGGCATTATACTTCAGAACCATCGGTGGAAATATTGAAGGCAGAAAAGGCAGACGAAAATGAAGTACCAGTTGTTGCACAAAATGGTACTTAGTTTTTTCTTACTTTATTCAAATGAAACTAAATTGTAACATAAGGGGTCAGTGGACTCTGAAATAAGCAAAAAATGAACAAAAACATGAATTTTCTTTTTACAACTTGATATATTCAACTAAAGGAATATTATAAAATTTATTGTTCAATGAAATGAGTATTCGAAGAATCTACGGGAAAAAATACATTTTAACTTCTTCAGAATTAGGATCTGAGTAGATCTATATATTTAGTATATTTCAAGTATCCCGAATTTTGATTAATTAAATGAAATGGATAGTGAAGATTTTGAATACACATAAATAGAAAATCGGGAATGCAATTTATGTTTTGAGTTCCTTAAGATAGTTAAAGGTCGATTTCGGTTCATAAAAATTATAAAAAGCTTATGAAAATTCAGTATGTGTACATAAAATATTTCTTAAAAAAATCCTTTTAGAATTACAAAATCACACTCAATTTTGTTTTAAATGAATTTATATAGAAAATATAAAAAATTTAAACACAAGATATATTTTGAAATATTTAAGAATTAATTTTATAAGATAATTTAATAATTTTTTTTAAAAAATGTATAACGTTTCAGAGGTTTTTTTTAAAAATATATTTATATTTTACGTATATTTCGTATAGATAAATATATGGATATATGCGTATAAATATCTTTCGTATATTTTAATGCTTATACATTAAAAATTTCATAAACCTAAACGAATAATTAGCAAAAGTGGCCTCATAGAGTTCATCCTCCCCTTAAGAATCTGATGTTATTCAAAACGTTTTAAAAAATATAATAAAAAAGTGGTAAAAAAAATAAAACTTTTTTGAAGTTCCAACTTTTGATATTCATTCCATTGTGCTTATCCTCCATCTTTAGAAAATTACTTAACGAATTTTAACAGAATATTTATCTTTCCAATTCTTTCCAAAATACGACTTCATTTTGAAGAATTTTGGAATTGCAAGTCAGTAAAAGCATTCTAGCAATTAATCTACACATCTTGCCCAGAAAACTGAGCTGGCGGTCATTTAAACCAGATGAACCAGATGGGTCCCTCATTCTCCAAGTAGAAGAGCCCTCCCCCCTTCCCGAGTCATGACGTGAAAGGCACAAGTGCACGGATTTCAATTTTCAGACTCCCGTACCTGATTGTCTATGCTTCATGACATAATGAAGAAAAGGCATTTAGGACATTTTCCTCGAATAATTTAGATTTCAGCTTTACATCATAATTACAAATTTAGGAACGAGATGGCATAGAACATTTATCTGTGTCATTTCGTTAACGGTTTTAGTTTAACAACTTATACGGGTCTATAATTAGATGTTAAAATTAAGTAGCAAATTTGATCCATTTACAGAAGAGCAAATTTCATTTTTATACTTCACGTGTCTCCAAATATGCTGGAAAGACTGCGCACCAAATGTTTTTTTTTCCAACTCAAGGCGTGTTTGAGTTAACGCATTCATAGAGAGACATATTGTAAAAAAAGGGGGGGACAAAGAAAAGGGAAATATGGAGATTTGTCACAATCTGGAGTTAACAACTTCGACGCAAGATATTTTTACATTGTACGTACTCTTCATATACGATAAAATGGATAAAGTAGTAGTAGACTGTAACAAATGGATAAAGGAAATTTGATTTGTGACTTTGAAATCGCAGATCTGTGTCAAATTTTGAGCCTAAGGGGCTTACAATGTGAATTCCAAATGCCTTCGACCAAGTACAAAGTGAAACAGGAATCGGGATATAAATGTAAATAAAATAATAAAGCAGACCCTTTTATCGGTTTAGCAAATCGTGTAGCAAGTAATGAATCCAGGAGACTTGAGGATAACCACAAAAGACTGCTTAACCCCGACCCAGAAGCCCCCAACGGCATTGGCGGGGACTATTGTTGAGTAGTAAGGTCCATCACCGCACAGGAAGCATTTTCCGTCATCGGTAGGGAATAGTCGACCTCATACCACTTTTACCAACCACTATCCTGGAAAGTCTTATCCTTATTTTAAAGGTCCCCATCGGGGGCGGGGGGTACTTTTATATAAACAATCTAAATTAAGCGTTGAACCTAGATTAATGGCTGTCTGTTCATCTTTCAAATTCATCAACTGAATTTATGCGATAAATGAAAAAGTATAGAATAGTTTAGCATAGTATAATTCAATGAAAGTTATAATTACTTGACTAGAAAGAAATCATCGAACACCTATAAAAATATGCAAATGGAAAAATAAACAAATCTTTATCCATAAAATACTACTTAAAGTCGTACAGAAATCAACAAATTACTCTTATCGACGGTGGGCAACAGTGAAAAACAAATCATCTTACGGATTTCGTTGCTTCTTTGAAGTCAACGTTTCGATTAGCTAATTAATGGAATTGCAAAGTAGCGTTAGAAATACCTCACATCACCAAAAAGTACATTCATTGAGAGGGAAAATGAAATATGATATAAAAGAAGAAATAGTTTTCAAGGGGGAAAAAAGGAAATGGACGTTTATACGTCCAAAAATAATTATAAAAACAGCCTTCGTGCTATCTGAAGAAAACAAAATATTACTTTCTTAAATATATCAGCTTCATTTCACACAGTTTCTCAATTTACTCTTAGTAATATTTAGAATACACTATTGGTAACAATATACTTTGGGGAATTTAAAATCTACAACGAAATATTCAATCGCAGGTTTTTGCCAATAGTTAATTGTGTTGTAATATTTCCATTTTTTTTTTCTGATATGTTCACTGAAATTTTAGAAAAAAGATTAGTAAGAATTCATGTTTTATATAACAAGGCAACTTGTGACAAAAAATGTATAACACATTAATCGTTTAACAATCTAAAAATCAATATCCTAGGCAAGCAAATGAGTTGAAAATGTTTTATAAAGGGGGATATTTGATGAAATTCTTTAATTTTCATGCCATTAAGAAGTTTCGTGTGGGCTGATATGTACTAGCTTTCATGTGAGCTATATGTTTTCTGATATGTACACTGAAATTTTAGTAAACAGATTAGTAAGAATGAAAGTTTCATGTGAGCAGTGTGTAACAGAGGGGTTTTTTTTTCAGTAAAATATTTTTCACCTTTTTTTCGTAATCACAAATTGAAAATCAATAAAAAAAATTAGATACCAAAATTTCATAGGATAAAAACATTTCGAAATTTTCTAAAATAATAAAAGAAAACTCAAAATAGATATTTTGGTTGTCTCCCTCTCTAATTTAGTCAATAATTCGTTATCGGTATCTAATTATGATACGAAGAACACGTATCAGTTTATTTCATTGCATGTTTGAATTACGATTGTCACCCATATATCGGGAATATATATTTGAAAGACAGTCCATTGTTAGATTTGTTTCAGGATCTGATGCATAATATGGAAAGTTAAAACTATATGGAATGTTTGAATTTTCTTATTCATAAAATCTTAGTAGACTAATTATAAGCAAGGAAATCCTTGAAATGTTTAACTAGCCTGTATGCACAAGAGCAACATTTATTAAGATTTTTAATTTCGTAATGCATCATATTCTTTTTTTAGGTACAACAATTGAAGTTACTTCGGGTAATAATGGCTATGGAGGTCTTGGCACGGGTTATAAAGTTGGTATTCCAATTGTCAGCATTCTATTTTTTATTTGTTTCTGGTATTGCATATGTAAATGTTGCTGTGCATGCTGCGAAAAAGAAAGACCAGGAGTCGTCGTCATGCAGTCGAATACTGTGCAAGCCCAACAACCCGCCCCTGCGCCTCAAATAATTCTTCAGCAGCCGATTATTCACCAGCAAGCTCCGCCTGTTTACGACGCACCACAAAGATGGGCCCAGCCTCCTCCTCCCCAGTGGAGTCAACCTCCACAAGGGGCTCCTCAGTGGGCGCCTCATCCCATGGGCCAACAGCAACAGTACTCGCCGAACAGCGGTTATGACAACGCTGGTTTTAACCCTGCGACAGCCCCACCTCCCTACAACACAGGAAAATATTAGCACCACATGGAATCAAATGCAATTATGGTAAAAGACTGCAGCTGAATTGCTGGCGAGATTTTGAGAAGCAGTGATGTGACATAAGCAACTGAAAACAGATGACAACTATGACTATTGCCGTTGTGTAACTAATACTTGTGTAATAAAATTCTTTTCAAAAAGTCATTTGTTGATTTGAATCCTTTTCAAGAATTTTTGAGGATTTAAGCATTGCAAGTACCAAAATCAAAATTAGAGCGAAATCATAAAAAAATTCTTATTTTCATTAGCAACCTCTTTCACTTTTTTTAATACTATTTAGATCACCATTTAGCCTCAGAAAAACGCATTCCTCGTCTCATAAATTAACATAAAAAACGATGTTTAGTTATTGTGGGGGGGGGTTGCTATCTGTTGCTTGCTTTCTATTTTGTCTTGAATTCGCAGATAAAGAAGAGCAGTATATCCCACAAATGAAGGCATTTGTTGATACTTCCTCCATTCAACTTCAGCTCAAGCTTAGCTTAACGTTCCGTTTTAAAGCAACAGTACGGACGGACATCAAATTTCGAACCACAGATGATCAGAACGGTGCCTGTGCTGGCTATTTCCTCTCTAAGTTTTCGCACCAGAGCGAGGGCGCTTGGCCCCGACGTATTCAGCGTGCAACCCTTACACGACGATTCTCGGTGGTTGGTTGATTATTTAGAATTTTTGTGACACAAAAACCATATCTGCGCCAAACATATGGTTGAAGGTGAAGAATGTACAATAAAGCTCTAAAAGGTTAAAGTAAAATATGCAGAAACTAAGAATTGTGAAAATAAAATTATGACTCGTTAAATAATATGTAAAAGCCTAATTTCTTTCAAAAGGGTATAAATATTTGGATGGGAATGCTCTCCCACCAGGTCACGAATGTTTGAAGAGGATGTACGAAACAAACATAATCGATGAAGTTTAAAAATTGGATATTCAGATGAAATATGAATGTTAGTTAAAAGAATATGATATGCAACGCAGATGGGATATCGTTCACCGAGCAGCAGATATTTATGACAAGTATGGACGATGCAAAATCGTATCAGTTTGAAGTCCAACTACTTCACTCTACGTACCGGTTTATTGATAGATTCAATGCGGAAAATAGTTCACATAGTTATTTGCGTCGCAGATAAAATGGAAGTTGATGATAAGCCACCTACAAGCTAAGAAGTGGGGATCTGTGGAAGTCTCCAGAACAGGTACGAAAAGTACTGTGGTGTGCTGTATCTAAATTTCGGAGAACTCTAGAAGGAGTTGTTCCTTATATGTTGAATTTATAATCAATTCTTGGCAAAATAAAAAACACTGACAAATATGAAGTAAAGTCGTTCGATCTGTTCCCCCCCCCCCTATCTTGTAGTTGAGGAGACTTTCATGAAGTTGAGAGTCCAGGCAAGTTCAATGGGTTTCAGTTTCAATCCTGAATCACTTTCTATTAAATAGTAAATACTATTATGGACTTCATGTTCCCTAGCCATAATTTCATAACCGATTTTAGTTGACAAAATAATTTCAGCTACAAGTAAAACGCGTCAGCCACTGCATTGGAATCGCCTGAAACGTATTTAATATCAGTTGAAAACGGAGACAAAAATTCTAGTTGTCTGGTTTGGTCGGAAGAAAATTTATCCGTTTTTTGGAAGATGACAAACGTTAATGGTTTGTGATCATAGTAAATTGTGAACTATCTATCTTAGAGAAAATGTCTAAAATAAGGAACGTCACAGTAGATTAAAGGTAATTTTCTATCATAGACACTATATATTTTTTTCAATAGGAGTTGACTTTTGAGAAAAAAAAATGCAAGTGGTTGTGGCTTGTGATCGACATGTTGGCTTATAACAGCACCTATAGCAAAATCCGATGCAGTCATAGTAGAAAATATCACATCGTTCTTTGGGTGTGCAAGTAAAGCAGCAATAGCTAACACTTTTTCACATGCTTCAAATGAATCAAGTGCATCTGGTGTCCAATGATTAGGGATCTTATCTTGTTTCTTATTACTTTTAAAATATAAAATATAAAGCGGATCTTGTACAAGTGCATTTCGAATAGGAAAGTGATGATAAAAATTAAACATTTCTAGGAAACGACGCAAATCATTAACAGTCTTAGGCAATGTGAATTCATCAACAGCTTTAACTTTTAGCGGAAAAGGAGAGATACCTTCGTTTCTAACAACAATATCCGAGAAAGAGTAACCCTGTTTGATCAAAAATACACTTTTAAATGTTTAAAACATGATATTTAGCAAGTTGTTTGGAAAATGTGTGAGAAATTCTTTAGAGACAACAAGAATATCTTCCAGGAAAACAGCAATTTAAACCGTGCAACACTTCCTCCATAAACCATTGACATGTTTCACCTGCATTATTAAGACCGAAAAGCATGAGATTGAACTCAAGCAGTTTCAATGTTGTGGTAACAGTAGTGTTTCGATATCCGATAGATTAACTGGAAAATTATTATAAGTTTTATCCAAATCTAGTTTAGAAAAAATTGTTTTGCCATTAAATTCCATAGAAAAATCTTGTATATGAGGCAGAGGATATTTATCAGAAATTGTGACAGCATTTACTATGCGGAAATCATCCTAAAAGGTGTCAAGTGCCGCCCATTTTCGTAACAATATGTATCGGACTAGCCCATGGGCTTTTAGAAGGACGTATGATACCTTGTTCATAGACAGGAATTCAATTTAAACTCTTTTAATTTCTCTGGTCGGAGTCTTCTCGGTTTACTGAACACCGGATGTCCTTTAGTAAGTATGCAATGATTTGTAGAATTATTGATTTAATTGAATAAGATTGAGAGCAGGATTGATTATGTTAGTAAACTCAGAAAGTAATTGATGGTGAGGCGAATTATTCAAAATTTCTCTTAAGCCAATTGATGAACCATTACAAGTTTTACCATCCACTTTATGGGTAGTTAATCTGTTAATTAGTCTACGATTTTTGATATCTATTAGTAATACAAATCTTTCTGAAAAATCTGAATCAGCTACATGACGAGATTCATCTGCAATTCTAAAATCTAAAAAATAATCTCCGTTATCCAAAATCCATAGTAAATGCTTGGTGCCATAAATTCGAATAATTGAAGAATTTGCAGCAAACAAAAAAAGTTCGTGTCTGGTACACATTTATTTAAATTCGCATATGAAACCGGAAATACAGAAAAAAAATGCGCCGTTATCTATTAAAAATTAAAACTTAGATTTGCGATCGTGAACAAGCAAAATACTATGTGCATTGTAATCGTCAACATTTGAACATCGTCAACATTAACAGAAGTTGAAGTATCTCCCTCGAGTTGAAAAAGAAATATTCAGCTCTTGCCGACCAGATTGCATAGTGGGTAATTATACAGTGATACCCATACGTGTGTCCATTCTCATCACAGCATGAGATAAGTTTGTTAACATTCCTCTGAAGCTGTCGCTCTATTAAAGCCATATAAGAGACCTAACAGGAGACTTGTAGATCATCCACATATAGTCTTGCACAAAAGAATAAAAAGGGGTGACACCCAAAGCACTTCCCTGAGGAACATCCTCACTTTAGATAAAATGATGAGAAATTATATTACCACTAAGAACTCGAAATGTACGAAATTTAAAGAAATTTTGAATAAAAACTGGAAAATTACCTTAAAAACCAAAATCACCTAAAGAATGCATAATATCATACCGTTAAGTACGATCATATGCCTTTTCTATATTAAAGAACATAGAAACTAGATTATTCAACCGGACGAATGCATTGCGAATTTGAGATTCAAGTATAATTAAGTTGTCATTGGTAGAACGTCGTCAACAGAAACCACTTTGGAAGGCGGAAAATACCTTTTTCTCCAATTCATAGAGAAAACGAGCATTTACCACAAGTTCGAGCGTTCTGCAAAAACAACTAGTTCAAATAATGGCTTATAGTTTGAGGAATTCATAGAAACCTTACCAGATTTAAGAATAGGTATCACAATGGCTTCATACCATTATTAAGAAAAAGTTTGCCCATTCCAAATTCTGTTAAACAAGTGCAGAAGATGTCACAAAAAGAGGTTTCGTCTAAATAGCGATATATCCTGATATCCTGATAATACCTGGACAATGATCTCAAGTCTGACAAAGAGCGGGTTCAAAAATTCAAAGGCACTTGCGCAGATTGTTTCTTAATCCCGCGAAAAATCGGATTAATTAGGACATGGAACATTAGCAAAGGTTTCGCCAGTAACATTTGCGCAATATCAAGTGGTCAGGAATATGAAACCGTTTCTGTTATAAAGATAGGGAAAGCGAATTTTTTATAAATTCCGTTTGCCGCTTTAAGTTTTTTCCATAACTGCGCTCTAGATGTACTGAAAATGATTGTGAATAGAAATGTGTCCCGAGATTCCTTTTGACTTCAGTGCCGGATTTGATGAGCATTTGTTCTTTCTCTTTTAAGTACTACAATATTTTCCGTGGTAGAATGCTATAGTGAATGTCTATCATAAATCATTTATACCTATCAAGAATTCTATAAATCATATCAAGTATCTATTACTACAGGCTCCGTCGAGGCTGTGTGAGATATAATTTCTAAGTCACTCATCACTGGAGTATTAACTCACGAAGCTTCTAAAAAGCTATTTTCCCTCTTTCTCTTCGGAGTGTATTCGCATACTGCCTCGGAGAAACGCGTAGTAAAAATAAAATGTTTATTTTCTTTAGTTAAAAGTATATATAAATTAGTTGTAAATAAAATTATTTTTTAAAAGGTTGCAATGATTGGAGTCACAGTAAAATACACACAACCCTAATTACGACATCGTAACCTGCGGACATTAAAAATTTTGTCAGCTGTCATTGGATTAAGCATACTTCCGTTTTCAAAGAATCCCGACATGGATGAAGTGAACACAATAACAATAGATTATGCAGATCCGCAAAATCAGTTTTTTATGGTTGAAGCTACATTTGAATTAGCAGTGCCAAAGCAGATAACTGCAAACAAAACCAAATTTAACTAGTGTGTTATGCATATTCCACCTGAAGGTGCCTCTATTGCTCGTAATAGCATAATTAACCCTGATTGTGCGGATCCTTATTAGCAACTGAAATCGAAAGTGATAAAAAGATGCGGAGAATCTCAAGAAATCCAAAGTTTTCTTACAAACGAGTAATTGGAAGATCGGAAGCCCAGCGAGCTAATTCTTGCTATGCAAAGGTCACCACATTTCGGATGCTCTACTGTTGGAACTCTTTCTTCTTTCACGCTATTCAAACAGCTATCACTCCTCTTAACTTAACTAAAGTTGCAGAAATGGCCGATAGAATTTTGGAAATGACACCACATGATGAAAGCAAAATTTCGAGCTCTGATTTTAGTGCAAATTTGTATAGTGATAAATCTCACTCAGTTCTTATTGAGGAAATTAGAGCACTTCGAAAAGGAGTTGTGTCTTTGCGCAGATCAAGAAGCTTCTCTTGTCATTTTCGTTTTCGAAAGGGCAACTCATCTCCGCCCTAAGATGTATGCTGGTATTAGGAAGAGTTCCAAAAAAAACCAAGGAATGTGTTGAGCCCTGTCCCTCTTCAACTGGCAGACAGAAAGGCGACTAATCTCCTACCCGCTGAAACATCACAACATTGTCGCCTATTCATATTTGATAGAAAACTAAAGCTTTCTGTAATTATGTATACTGGAAGTGACTGTTATATTTTACTAGCAAATAAAAATGAAATAAAACAAAATCCTATTCAAATTTTTGACACTACAAATGGCTCACTAATAAAACGTTTAAGGAAAAAAATTGTTATCTTCGATTTAGGACATAGAAAAATTTTTGTATCGCCATTTTATATTTGTTATGTTTTTAGAGTAATATTTGGTGCTGATTTTTTTGCCTCATTTTAACTTAAAAACTGATCTAAGAAAATGCTTATATGATAACGACACTAAACTAAAATGAAATTTTGTATTTAAAAATGCTGATGTTGTATTAGTAAAAACTATATGTTTCAATGATTAGTACACTAAGCTATTGAGTGAATTTCCAAATTTAATTAAATCGCATTGCATGACTAAACTGTTAACTGTTCAGAATAATGTAATGCATCACATACAAATGTTTGGTGCACCCGTATTTGTCAAAGCTCGATGTCTGACAGCTGATCGAAATTGCAAAAATGAATTCCAATACATATTTAATTTAGGACGCATATACCCTTCAATCGGTAATAATTCAAGCTCATTACATACGATTCCGAGAAAGGGATATTTATATTAGCGTCCTATTGGCGATTATCACTCCTTCAATGTCCAAATGGTCAACGATGAATATCAATTCCATGCATAGTTGGTTTTACTAGGGAATTGCATGGCAATAAAAAAATTTTCATTTATAGAGCGTGTAAAAGCATTTCACTAAATTCCTATAACTCCCGGGAATATTCGTAAAAACGCAATAATTACTCATTTCGATCTGTTTAAAAGCACAAGAATGTAATTTGGTCTATACAATGCTTCTGCAATTTTTCAAAGGTTTTTAGATGATGTAACTAGAGACTTAGAGGTTGAATATGCTTTTATTGATGATATTTTAAAAGTTTCAAAAACTCATTAGGAGCATATTCACCATCTGTGAGCTCTTCTTACTAAATTGTGTTATTATAGATTGACAATAAATCATTCAAAATGTAAATTTGGTGCATCTAGTTTATAATGTTCTAGGATATAAAAGTTTCAGAAAATGATCTAGAACCATTACCTGATCGAGTTGAAGCTATACAAATGTTTCCCAGACCACAAACTTTACCTCAATTGTGTAGAGTTTTGAACATATATAATTTTTCTAGGAGTTTTAGTCCTAAAGCTACACAGATTTTAGATCCACTGAACAAATTCTTAGAAGGTCACAAAAATAAAGCAGATATAACATTTATTTTGACCAAGCAGGCTCTTGTAAATGCTATCTTATTTAAAAAAATTAATTAATTAAAAATTTTCTCATTCCTTCTGCAAAAATTGGAATCTCTTTGATGCAATTGTGTAATGTTGAATGGGAGCCAATTGCTTTTTTTTATCAATGAGATTCAATAAAAGTCAGTGAAACTGGTCCACATACGATCGGGAATTGTATGTCATTTATGCATAAAATCATTATGGTAAATTAATCATTATGGTAAAAAAAAATCAGTCATATTGAGAGTTGAAATTGCTCAATTTACACGGATCAGACACCACTAATTTTTTACATTCAAATAGAAACCTGAAAAATATTCGCCATATCAGCCCAGGCCTTTAGATTACACGTCACAATTTTCAATTGACATTCGTCATGTTAACGGAAAAGATAACATAATTTCTAATGCTCTTTCGTGAATAGAATTCGATGCAATCACAACTCCTTCAAAATTGGATTATAAAAAATTTCTCAAGAATAATTGAAGTACCATGAGTCGAGGCAACTATTACAGTAAAACACATTTTCAAAATTACGAAAACATTTTCCCAAGGAAGATATTCATTTAATTTGTGACAGGTCTCAATCCCAACCCAGACTTTTTATTCCAAAGGCTTTTCGACAAATAATTTTTGAAAATATCAATTTTTTATCTCATCAGCTGCTCGGATTTAATTTCCAAATGATTCAAGTTCATGCATGCGTCAAATGCCGACACGCAAAGTTTTTTCAAAACACCAAAGCTCCTTTTAACACCTTTGCCGAATCGGATGCTCGGTCTCTCTCATTCACCTCACTTTCATAGGACCCCTTGCCATTTCTGGAGGCTATCAGTGTTGTCTGACGATTATAGACAAATTCACCAGAGGGTCTCAGGTGATTACAACAATTAATATGTCATCCGATACCACTGCACGAGCACTTGCACATGGGTGGATTGTAGTAATTGTTAATGGAACACCAATAACAATTACTACAAAGCAAGGTGAAAATTTTGAATCCACACTTTTTGGTGAACTCAGGAATATTTTAAGTAGTCGCAGAATGCATTCAGCTGCATACCATACGTAATCAAATGGCATAATAGAAAGAATACACATACATACACATTGTGTGTGACGCAATTGTCTCGTCTCTCATCAACTAATTATTAACTTGCGAAGCTTCTAAAAAGTAATTCTCTTTCTTTCCCTTGAGAATGCACTCGTGCTCAACCACGGCGAAGAGCGTAGTAAAAATTTTAAATACAATTTAACTGAAGAAAATATTTAATTTCTTTAGTTAAATTGTAAATATATTATTTTTTTAATTTTGCAATGATTGGTGACCCAAAATACACTCAATTACGACAATATCTTCGGAATTTCCCCCAATATTTTCTTTGTTCTTTATAAGCATTATGACATACATTATTC
Organism: Argiope argentata; assembly: GCA_026289955.1. Classification (NCBI taxonomy): domain Eukaryota; kingdom Metazoa; phylum Arthropoda; class Arachnida; order Araneae; family Araneidae; genus Argiope; species Argiope argentata. The sequence goes on along the minus strand of JAOUZG010032936.1, from coordinate 4,703,499 downwards.
CAGCAGGGTTTGCGAAATTTGCGTGGAGAAGGGTTAAGCGTTGGAATTGAAGCGTCAGCAACCTTAGTAATACAGCCAATGATCTTTTGGACAGCGTCACCAATTTCATGCAGATATCGGTGACGCTCATCGCCTCTGTAATCAATGCGCACTTAGTAAATGCAGCCCAATCTGCTCTTTGGTAAATGTGTGCCGGTGGACTTTGCTCTAAATTACAATTAATATCTCGAGAGAACAAGAGGAAAATGATTGTTGTTATGTAAATCACTTTCAACCACCAAATTAAATAATGGGAGAAGTCAAACAGCGTGCCATCATGAAATAGCGAGATCAAAAGATAGGAAAATATCAATGGGTTATTAAAAGTATGCCTTGTTGTCATTATTGAGCAGAGAGAGACTGTTATCAGAAAGGAATTGTTCTATCTATCGCCTATGAGAAGTGGTATTACATGAACCCCACAAAGTACTATGTCCGTTAAAATCACCAAGCAAAATGAGAGCTGATCAACCAAAATGTTCAAATAGTCTTGAGAAATAATTGATTATAGGGGAAAATAGAGTTAATAATAGCCTAGATATTTAAGAAGGGAATTTTGGCATAGTAAAGAGTTTTAAAAATTTTGCCTCTAGGAAGAATCTAAATCTTTATTAAGTAATTTGGTGGCGATGAATCTGCAAGCAAAATTAATTATAGGCACCTTTTTTATAACCAACTTTTGGGGAAACAGATTGAAGACAGCACCGAAAGCTTAGCTGTGTATAAAAGCAATTGATTAATATCTGGATTTTAATAAAAGTTAAGGGTACAATGGACGGTGAAACCAAAATTTCTCACTTTTTGAGGTTTTGTTTTGAAATTTCCATGGTAAATGCATTTTATCAATCTAATGCATCAATAAAAATTTCATCACAATTTATTGATAACTTTTTAATTTTGTTGGAAAAAAAAGAAGGAAAAAAAGAAAATATTGTAGAATTTCAAATTGTTCCATGCGCATAAAAACAGAACATAAATGAACTATTTCAGTGTTTTCAGATACATTTTTTAACCCAACAAAATATTTTGCATGCTTAAACTAATTCAAAATATGATTTTTCTTTTAAACCTTGGCATTATTGACTTTGTTTGAAAATTTTAAAAAAATCAAAGCAATAATATTACACGAGGTCTTAAATAAAAAAATATATATAAATCGTATATTTTATCTTAAAATGCAAAATTATATTATCATATGTTAATACAGCATAAGATAAAAGTTTCAGAGTTGTAACCGAAAATAGAATGCGCATGGAGTATTTGAAAAGTTGGACAGCATAATAAAATTTCATTTTGAGAAAAGGCTAAAAATACATTTCATTGATTTCTATAGACCAGAAACATAATTGAAACAACTTAAATTTGTTAAATATTTGTGTTCATTAAAAGAATTGTTTATTTTATGTAATATAGACATCTATAGATTTATAATATATTTGTAAAAATCCCCAAAGTATATAAACGAAATACTTCTGGTGAAGCAAAACCTTTTTTTATCATTAAAAAAAGTTCAAATAAAAATTATACTTGTTTAATAACATTTAATAAGCCACAAAGATTAATTTATATTCATATAAGATTTTGAAAATATATATGCAGCCACAACCATACAAAATTCGAAGCAAATCAAAATACACCTGCTGCATAAATTATATCCTCATGTTTTTCTTCTAATTTGACATGTGCTGATTTTTTGAATTTTTTTCACTTCATTATTATTATATGATGACTATATGATACATGCTTATAAGATACAATTTATTTTATATGATTAACTATTTTTTTCTGAGTAATAATAAATCAGCAATCCAATTTTGATATATTTTCTTTGTCGAGACAAGAAGGCCTTTACAACTTTGTTGTTCACTTCAAAGATTTTTTTCTGTAAGTTCCCTTTAAGTTCCTCCCTAAATGCAGAACCAAATTCTTTACCATATTTAGTACAGAATAGACACATTTTTGATGAAAAACAAAACAAAAAAAGCTTGCTTGAAGGATTTGAAGAAATTTTTCCTGAAATTCATGACGAAGAATTTTCTTCAAAAAATAATATTAAAGTGTTTGCACAGATCAATGTAACTATTATGCACGATTTTAAGATGATGAGTTCAATATTTCAGGTTTATTGCATTTGGTAGAAACATCCAAAATGTCATTACAATTCCTTGGTTATGAATCGAAGGATTTCTTTGACCATCATTTTCAGACTTTGTCTGATTTTATTTGGACGACCTATTAGGCTTTCAGAAGTGAAAAATGATTATATTATTTTTAAATCAAAATTTAGAAAAAAATGATTAAATATAGAGTAAATTTCAATTTTGACCCTGAATATAACTACTTTTGTATCTAATTTCAAAGAAATTAAAACGAGCAATTCGAATATGAAATGTACGACGAACGTACAAACAAACCAAAACAAACAATAAAAGAAAGAAAAAGAAGTTTATAACATCTGCCAAAGCAAAAACAACAGCATAAAGTCAGAATTAAAAATAAGATCCAGTAGAGCGCTTGAAGGAAAACAAAACTTTTTTACAGCAACTGTCCAAATGAAAACAAGTGGCCGTGACATCCTAATTACAATTTAAAAAAACGGTGATATTGAGCAAACGAATTAAGATATCAAAATAATTTTTTCCCAAACGATAGCTTACATTTTAAATATAAATAAAAGATCAAAATAAAAATATCGTAAATTTCATCGATTTTTTACATTTTTATCGTCTATTGTGCCCTTAAAAGACAATATATTGATTATCTGCATTGATTGTTTGTAACTTCAGACAGCGATCTTCAATTATTGTTATAACTCAGTTTCAACTACTTTTTATAAACAGGTTGAAAATTCTCTAGATAAACTTTTAAAGGCTCGCATTTCACACTTAAAATTTTAGTTAAATACCAGAATTTCTGCAAGAAAATTGAAAGCATTAAATTTCTGATGAAAGATGTTGCAATGCATTCTCCAATGGATGAAATCAAAAGTAGGCACTACAAATACACTTATAAACTAATAACAACTCAAAAGTATGAATAATCTGGTTTATTAATGTACACATACTGCATTACAAGATAGCAATTCAAAGCTGATTCTCTAGGCATTAAATACATTGCAATAAATAAAACATTTGATTTATTCTTTGCAATTGTAAGAATTTATTCGTTGAATTTAGACAAGTTACATAGAAATTTAATCTTCGAGTATATAGTCTGCAGTTCTTTATTGTAAGAAACACAATAGAAGGAACATATCAGAACTCAGTATTGATAAACAGTACAGAATATTAAATTTTAAAATTACAAAGATTAATCTACAGCTACAGTTGCAAAGCAAAATATAGGTAACATCTTTTTATCGTAGGATCAAAACTCTATTTTAAATAATCATTACACAGGTCGTAATTCATTCACATGTTTTGATACAAATGTACATAAAATGCTGACTTCGAATCTAGCTGTCTTGAGGACATTCCGTTTCAAATATACAGTGGTCGAATTTTTCAGCGTCCCAAAGCACGTTTATTAGTTATTTAGGGCACACGTTAAATGTAAGGGCGCGACAATAAACATTTCACTGAAATACGATAGGGAATAGGCCGCTCCGATGGGAAAATAAAACACGACAACATTTAAAGGGATTATAAAATACGCAAGCAACCAGAATAATGAAAGATTTATGCGCAAATTGATAAATAATACACCGAAGAACCAGAAAAACTGCAGGTCGTATGCAAGTAATGGAGGTGTTCAACCAATCAGCGTAACACGATGCAGTCAAAAGTGCGTATATAAGACTACAAGTGTCTGAGGAGGATATTACATCGACTCTTGGTGTTATAATGGCAGGTTATCAAGATTTAAGTGTGTTTTAACGGTGACTAATCCACGACGCACAAGAGAGGAAGCACAACATTTCCGAAGTAGAGATGAAATTTGGATTTTTCGCACCAGACCATTTCTAGGGTGTACCGCTAATACCAGGTTTCCGGTAAGACTCCGAAAACTCTGCGGCTTGAAAAAGGCCTTGATACAACGGGATCATCGACGCTAGAAAAGAATCGTTACACGAGATAGGTGTTCAACACTTCCTCAAACTGCTGCGGATCTGAATGCAGACCCATCAACAAGTGTCAATGTACGTTCTATGCTACGTAACCTAATTGGCATGGGCTTTAGCAGCCACAAATCCTCTCCTATACTGGCACAAAACTCTGTGTCACCTTGACTGGGTTGCCAAAGCAGCCAATGGACTTTTAAGGATTGGGAAAAGGATATCTGGTCTAAGGAGTAACGTTTCCAAGTGTATCGAGTGGATGACTGTGTACGGGCGTAGAGAAAACTCCATGAATCTATGGATTTCTCATGCCCACAAGGAACTCTTGAAGGTGGAGGCTCTTTGAGGGTAAGGGGCTTGTGCAGGTTGTCTGAAATGTGACCGTCGATATATGTAGACTCAACCATGACAGGTAAGTAGGGTTAACATCCTTTCTGACTCTTTACATGCTTTCATGTCCTGTGTGCATTCTGACGGACGTGGACGATTCCAACACGATAATGCGCCACTCCACAGGTCTATCGTTTCTATCGAATGGCTTGAGAATTCTTCTGAATTTCTTAAACCTCTCTTGGCCCCCTAATACTCCTGGCATGAACATTTTCGGCCATATCTGGAATGTTTTGCAATGTGCTGTCCTTGGGATATCTCCACCACCTCTCACTCCCATGGTTTTGTGGACGGCCCTGCAGGAATCAGGGTTTGAAATGTCAACAGAATATTTTCACAAATTAGGTGAATTCATGTAATGACCTACTACAGCACTTCTGCGTGTTCGTGGGAAATCTACACAATAATAGATAGGTGTACCATTTTTTTGGAGGGGAGGCACTTCAGTGTATATAATATAGACAAAATATCTTGTTGTTAATTATTGCACTTGCCAATGGACAAGCCCAGCTGATGATACATCAGAAGATTTTAAGCCGAATGAGCGTCTTTTGTTTTTGAAGTAGCGCCAACTAGGACCAAGAGTACGACTTATCTGCACACTCACCACATTTGCTTGCACAGCCCCTTTTTACAGGGGGGCACAGAGAGAAATCTCACAGATAGCACACAGAAGAACAACCGTGCCCGAACCGGGACACGAACCTGAGACCCTCAGAATATGAGGAAGACGCGCTACCTCTGTGCCAGAGAGCCGGCCACAAAATATGTAGTAACTGTAATGAACCAAATAGTAAAAATATTTTTTGCATATACAAAATTAAAGTTTCTATGAACTATTTTCAATAATTTCTTCGAAATAGATAAATTAAGGACTACTTGATTATAAAATAGGATCAAATTAGATTTCTAATTTTGAAAAAGAAAAAATGAAATTTTAAGTTAGATGGCAAGGAAGTTTTAATTAAATTCAAATTATTGTCACCTAACACATTAGAAAGCAAACTTTGCAAAATTTAAGTTATGTAACATAATAACGTTGAAGAAATCAAAATTTTTTATTTTCATTTGAGACTCCTAATTAATAATCAGCTTTGTGATAAAATTATAAACTGCATGAACTAACTATCTGAACAATTAGGATTTTTTTACAGAAGAGTTCTTCTTTTAATTAAATATAGAATACATCAAAAATTAAATAAAATTATATCGATATGATAATCCATAAAAATATCGTACCGATTATTGTGTTTATAAAATTACGTTTTATACTTTATCTATAATAAACTACCCTATTTTTTATATGTGAGTATTAATATAAAGAGATTTGTGATAAAATTGTATGAAAATATCAAGGTATTCTAATATAATAAGACTCAGCAGGTGTTTGAATAGAAATAATATTTACATTACATACTTTAATGAATAAATGTGGAATAAATTCCATAGTAAATTATAATCTTCGTCTAAATTAATATTGCCACTAAAAATTTGAAGAAAAAAAAGGCAAAATATTCCAAGACAATCCGTTTTTGTTTTTGTTGTTGCTGTTTGTTTATTTTTTCAACCAATACCACTGAATAAATTTAAAAAAATAGAAGTTCAGTTTCTTCAGCATTTCAATTCGGTAGAAACCAGACTTCAGGATTCCAATGTACTTTGACAATATGAAATGAGTAACAGAAAGTGAATGACATAATTCAAATGCCAGCATTTGATTTACTTTCATTTACTACATTTTGCTTACAGTGAATGAAAGCATTGCTTGCCAGTGCTTTCATCTATTACATTTTGAAAGTAGTAAATGAAAGCCTTTCGTATGAATTCTTTAAAAACGTTTTAAAATAAATTAAATATTTCTTAAATGTGAAAGGAAGTGCTATTGATACAATCATGCAGTTAAATTAATGCGAATCCATCATCCGTAATTTTTTTTTGTGCTTTCAGCCATTTATTTGATCTCTACACTTCTGATAACAGCTTTCAGCTAGCTGCATAAATAATTTATTTCCTTACGCGATCGTCTTTTTCAAACCCGAAATATTCATTTGATGTATAACACTTTAATATATTTTCATTTTAAGAGTTGTCACAGTCTACTGCTATCCAGAATTAATCAAAATATGATTGTCTAATCATAAACTGTCATGTCTCATTATTTCGAACGTCTAAGTGGGAGCATTTGATCGAATAGAAATTTGGTGGTCTTTGTTTCAGTTCGATTAGACATAACAATGACCTCGTGATTCGGTGTATTGCTTCAAAGATGCGGCTGCAGACGGAGGCTATCTTCAGAGATCAGTGGTTCGGTTGTCAGCTTATTCTTCGTTGTTGATGACAGTGACGGAAATTTCTTGGAATCCTTGGGAAAGTAAGCGGTTATACAATAATTTTAAATACAATAATGTTCATGAAGAATAGCGTCAGAGCTTTTTGTGGAAATGTCAATGTTTACGTACAAAATATACATATATCTATCTATCTTAACAATTGTATTTTAGAGATTTAGAATCAATTAATAGTGTTAAAAGTAAGAAATGCAATTTTTTGTTCTTACTATAAAAGGATTTATGATTTTCACAATTATGGAATTAATTTAATGCTTAATGAACCAAATAATTTTCATTTTTTTATATGACTGTTTTATTTTTCAATAATTTAGGATAAATATATGTATATTGAAAACAAATAATATCATAAATAATTATAATAATCTTATTTGCTTTCTTGAACAATTTTTTCGACTTAAATTAAGATAATAAGTACAATAAAATGATTTAGCTTTAACTCGTGATGATTAAACATTAAGATATTTGTAAAATGCGTATTTAATGAAGTTAAAAACACACACCTGTTATTATAAATTAGAGCATGCAAAGTGGTGAGAACCGGAAATTTTGTTTGCAAACTTTAGTTTATTGCAAGGAAACTGTTAGGTTGAGGAAAATAACGGAATATATTACCGACATCAGATACACAGGAAGGTCTGGAAAGTTTATCGGGAAACGAATGAATTTTATTGAAATGCGTAAACGAATGAATCTCAGTAATGAATTAATTTTTTTTTATCAAGAATCTGTATTTTTTTTCTGAATAATTTTAATTATGTTTCTTAATCTTCTAGATAAAAAACTTTCTAGGGCATGAAACAGTTAAAATAGCTTTGATATTACTAATAACATTTTATAATTTTTAAACGTTTAAAAAATTATTTTGTTAAAATACTTTAAGTCGTTCTAAGCAATATAAATTATTGATTAACATTCTGCCATGTTTTAAAATTATAATTTTGTAAACATTTAATTAGGTTGCATTTAAAATATCCAATAATGGAATGTCTAAATGCCCATTAAATTAGAATTAAATAATTATAAATATTATATTTCAATAAAAAAACTTCATAAAAGATTAATTATTTTCAATCGCATAAAAATTATTACTCATTCTTGCTTTAAAACGAATTTCTTTGCAATATGCAAGCAAAAGCTTAAAAGATATTTTTTACTCTTAAATTAATAAAAATAGACTGCCTACAATAAAATTTTACCTATAACAAATTACCTAAATAAAATAAATTACCTATAAATAAAATTTCTTTTGCAAAGTGCGGTTTTGAAGTTCATACAGGGTCTGAGTGATCAGCAATTCCGTAAATACTAGTAAAACAGGATATTATTTCAAGGAATGAAAATAGTAAGGGAGAAATTGCAAATCCATTGACGAATGAGTGGAGTGAATAGAAGCAAGTGCAGAATGTGAAAAAAAGACAGAAGAAAATACAAGAAGCCGCTCCGATGGCGCGACCCAGAATGCGTCTCTCAAAAAAAACCTTTCGTTCCGAGGAATCTTCATTTAAGAATTGTTGGTGCATTCTGGAAAAAATGTACAAAATTTAGTATTGTTAGCCAAAAATAAGCAGATAAAATGCATTGTGTTTTTCAAAAAAACCCTATTTAAATAGGGACAAACCTTTTTTTTTCCATAGAATCATTCTCAGAAATGGAATTACCTAAATATTTCCCTATAGAATACCTAGTTACCAAAATGAATTATATTTAAAATGTAAGCGTTTCTTAGGTAAATCGGGTGACCTAATTAATAAAAATTCAGCACGCATAGCCTTTATAATTATAGAATACAAATTTTGAAAAAACATTACAAATTTCTATGTGTCGAAATTATTATTTCTCTTTCTATACATTGATCTATAATTTCTTATATTTTATAATATAATTAATTTTTTATGAATAATATTCAAACGTTTATTTCCTAAAACAGTCGTATTGGAGCTCTGCAAATAAAAACCCTATTCATGTCATTTAAAGCATAGTTTTATTAAAAACCATTTTTATATAGTTTAATATAGGCCAATGTTTTATAAGTATTTGTTGCTCACAGTGTTGCTCCAAAATTTTATTACAAAGGAAAAAAGCATAATATTAAAACTATTACACAGAGGTTTTAATTTCTGTTATGTATTTGGCATATTGTACGAGTGTAATAAACGTCCCTATAGAATCAGCAATTGTAGATTTTACTATAATAAATTATTTTTTTTTAATAAAGCAGGATGCTCGAAAGTTTAATATAGTGTCTGATAGCGTTTGTGTTGTTGCGTTTCTGATGAACATGCTTCAGAGTGTATTGAGTCTTGTTCCTTTTCAAACAAGACTCAATCGTATTTTGTTCACCTGTTACCTCAGTACGTTGGTTATAGATCTCTCTCCCTGAAAACTTTTGTACTTAAAAATAAGTCGGTCACAAAACGGAATTTGATGAAAGTTTCAAATGAACCATTCCAAAAATCAAAAACATTTTTATTTTTCTGTGAAGAGAAAAGTATTTTTATTTCCTTCTAGCTCAGAGAAAGGGTGGATTTCCTTTCCGTCATTTTGTTTTAATTCCTAAATTTTGAAGACATTTCAAATTTCTTAGATTTTAGTCCTTTGGATCTGTTTGTGTAATTATATGATAAATATCAAATTGAAAATTAGAACTGGTAGAATTATTTTTGTACCGTTTCAATAAAAGTAATAGGAATGATTTTTTCCTTCTCTTTTTTCGCTGTCTGCTTAAATGTCTCTCGAGTTTTCGATTCAACAAACACAACACTAATAATTGTACATTTGTAATCTATAGAAATGCGTTTTTATTGATATTTCTTCAGCATAATAAAATATAAAAGTGTGTTTTTCTCTTAGTCTGTAATTAAAACAAGCAATTTTTCTTCAAAAACTAATTCTCATTCTCAAGCAAGATATTTTATATTACTTTTCCACTCAATTTTTTTAGTATATGTGAAATCTTATTCACTGAAAAATTTAAAAATGAGTATTTGAGCCATTTACGATTTCTGAGTTCTTTTTTATTGAAAAATAGTTATATTTCTACAGCGCAAGCATTATACAGCTTCAATGGGAATCACTTCATCTTTACTATGCTAAAGAAAAAAATCAAGGTATTGACTGTTGTTTTCGGTAAAAAGAGCACCAAATTAATGACAATTAAATTTTCTTTTGATATTTTTTTTTATTTTGTTTGTTTAACAAGATGTCTAAACAAAATTATTTTCTGCAGAAAATTTTGAAAACTAAATGCTTTTTCCTGGATTTTGGATTCTAAAGAGAGAAAAATTCAAAGTAAAACTTGTTTTTCAAGTTTCTTTTTATATTTCAAACTTGTAATTCCACTGATTGTTATAATTATCATTTTATTAACAACTAATCCCCTCAGACAGCCAGTCAGTCAAAAACATAAATATCCGGCTCCTTTCTCTTCTAAATTTGGTGGCATCATAGCTTTCTTTTATTCATTTTGTGTAAGTTACACATATTTTAAACAAATACTTCTTTGAGGATTTTTAACCCTTTAAAGAACCTTGTAATTACACTGTAAAACATTTGACGAAACAATGAAAAGGTATTGAATTTTTGAGGAACAATGTAATCTATAGTTAGAAATTAGAAAGAAAATGGATTTAAAATTTTTTTCAAAATTAAAAAAAAATCCTATTTAATTGTGATTTTTAAAAATACATTTTTTAAAATTTTAAAACAGTATAAAATTAGTTTTCGGAAGTTATAATATTTTCAGAAGTTATCTTAGCAAAACGCCTCCCAAAAATTGAGTAAATAAAATTCTAATCAAAATCACGATGATATTATCTGCGATGATCATCCTCCCAACTATACAGGTGTACACTAACACGTACACTGTATGTCGGGTCTGTAGAGCTTCAAAACTTACACACACACACACACACATTGATTTTTATTATTAGTATAGATTTAAATTAAAAATATTTTTTTAATTATTATTTAAAATTATTACAAATATTCAACATAAAATTTTTTATTATATATTATTTTATAATTGTTTTTGATTCTCAAAAAGTAGCAACAGATTCTATACTTCATCTCGAGTTTTTCTGTAATTAGTCATGCTTCTTTTAGATCTTTCTGTGCCTCCTCAGAACATTGCAATCTTCCTGAAGTTTCCAAACTGCATCAAAAATAATAGGGAAGTCCTGATGCTAAATTTAGATGCATAGCTGGTTGGCAAGTTAAAAAAAAATCTGATATTTCACACAAAAAAAAATCCTTCTCAAAATTGCCATCCGTAAATGTCCCTCTCTCTTTGACAGTTTTTTGGTAGACAGCAAAATTTACTGAAGCGGTCTTATTAATTCATTTTATCCTGAAATTTAGGGAAATGTAATTGATTTTGTGTTGTAATTTACTTATTTTTTAATTATTTTTTTACTTATTTATTATTTTTTAAACACTTATTTTTTATTTTGTTTTCCTTTTCTTTTTCTCTAAAAGCTTGCAAATATTCCGAACTATATATAT
>JAOUZG010032936.1:4676545-4691762 GCA_026289955.1 Argiope argentata | reverse complement strand
ATTTCAAAGCTTAACTTTTGTGACATTTTATTAGAAGAGAAAAATTTGAAACCGCAAGTGAGAGTATAGCAAGCAACCACTTTGCTTAAGATGTATGTTTGTTGAAGAAGTAAAAGCCGATGAATTTTTAGTGTATTAAGTAAGTATAATCAAATCAATAGTTTATTATCAATAACCTATGCAATAATTCTTTTTTCAAATTCCGGAAATATTAGCATATATAGCTTCTACAAGATTCTTCGATGCTAATAATTGAAATCACTGTGGTCTATAACGGTTGGAAGCATTTCGATAACTGTTTATATTTAACTAAATTTTTTATAGTAACTAGTAATTATTTTTTATTTATTTTCTGTGCATGCAAGTCTTTGAAAAGTTTCTATTTTATTTTTTATTTCAATATATTTTTTTAAATACTTATTTAGATTATTTGAATGCATCAAAATTTTTCCACCTTTCTTCCAATATTTTATTTTATAATATATTTAATAGAAATTAAAGTTAGTTAAAGAAACATAATTCCTTTCATCTTGAACACATGTACAGTTTTAGGTATGATGTAGACTACTCTTATCTGTTTAGTAGAAAAGAGACTTTTATAAAATATTAATTATCGGGTGTCTTTTTTTCCGTTGAAGACATCTCTCTGAATAAATGATGAGTCAAATATTCATAATTTTCTTTTCTTTCTTTAGATTAGCTAACCGATACATTGGCATCTGGAAATAATGGCTGATCCTGCTACTGTATGTATTGCAATTGGAGCTGCTGTCACAGTGTTTTTGGTAGTCGTGTGCGTATTGCGTTGCTGCTGTTACTTCTGTGTCTGTAATCGGCCGGTTGTTGTGATTACATAAATGATGAACACACCACTCATCATGAGCTTTTCCAAGTTTCCGCCTATTTAAATATTATATTAATTTCTGAGCACGTAGAAGTCTCTTTATCATGTCATGAAAATCAAGATCTTGTTCCTATAATAATTTTTCTCGATATAAACACTATCAATGGAAGATGAAGTTTTAAATAATAAATGAACAAAATGTATTGATCTTTTTTTTATTTTTATGATGTAGTTACTATCAAAAAGTATTGCATTTATTAAAGGTAATTTCATTTGAATCAGATCTTGAATCTAATTTGATCTTACATTTAATATGATGTTACAAATGTTGCATTTAAGAATATTTTGGGAAATTTTACCCAGCGATACAGCGTAATAATTACATTAAATTGCTAAGTAATCTACCCAAGTTTTCCTTTCTGTTTCCTTATATCTAAAAAATGCCCTTTGTGAAAAGAAAATCTCTTTATCTACCGAAATAACGAACATTGAATTTCAGTTTTTAAAACGTATTCAATAATTACCATGATACCCTTCAGTGTAATGTTCATTATTATTCTTTAAAAGTGCCAAAACTAAATCAGTTTAAAGATATATCGATTAAAACATTTCGTTATAATAACTTACAATGCATATTCAAAAATCGCGACAATTTTGTTGATGAAAATGGAAAATTTTAAAATTGAAATAGTCTCGATTTTTCTCAGAAATAAAATTATTTCTCATAAATTATGAAATTTAGACATAGGTAGCTTCAGGTTTAAAAATATTTTAAGTTACGATTTCAAAATATCTACAAATATAAGCAGTTACAAATTTTTGCAAAACTTAAATGAGATGAAGAGCTTTGAGCCATTACGCTTACGAAAGATAACTTTCTGCTTTTTATCAACTACTGCCACTTTGAAATGCTTCATTTTAAATGTGAAAATAATGGCATTGCAATTAAATATTTTTCTTCCAATAAACGTTTTAGAGTGCATAATAGCCAAGTATGTTAAAATGATTAATTGCAAGATTCGATTTTTTTGTGGTGAATGTTTGGTCAAATGAATGATTAATTGCTGGAAAACAGAATTCCATTCATGGACGTAAGAATTCCGATCGCTTACGTGCAAAAATGTCGAGTCAATAATTCAGAAATAACCTCTGTTATTGTCATTTCGCAAAACATAATGCATTCTTGGTATAATTAATTATCTGCTCGGAAATTTTTCACATTTCATATTTTTTAATGAATTTACAGTAGGATGAATTTTATGCTCGAACTGATAATACATACATCTTTTCGATATTCATTCTGAAAAGCTGAGGAAACATTTAAGCAAATGAATTTTAAAAAATTTCCTCTGATCAAAGTCAATCATTCTAGGAAACTTCTATAAAGTTAAATTCGAAAAAAAGGGGCTTCTTAAAAACGCTCTGTTTAAAGTTAGAGAAATGAGACTGAAGAAAGCAGAATCAAAACATTAGTTCCTGAAAATTCAAATAAGAATTTCGTTACAAGTTCATATTCACAGTTATTATAACAGAAAGAATAAGTATTAGATTTATATTATTTATCAAATAATTATAATCCTTTTATCACAAATAATGCATTGTAATAGTAAAAAAATGTGTGTGTGCGTGTGTGTGTAATGCTATCACTAAATCTATAGTTAAATCCTAGTTAATTTCTTAATTTTTACCTTAATCTTTCTCACATTATATTTATTTAAAACTGTTCTTTTGTTTTTAGATCCAGTTCCACGCTTTTTATTTGAATAATGGTTTAGATTCTCGTATTTAATTTTTTTATGAATGTTTAGATGTTTTCCCCTCTGGTATTCATTGTGGCTTCATTTCTTTCAAGTATTCTTTTTAGAATATCGTGTTTTGAGGGTATTGTTCATGAATATATTTCATTACAAATTACTAGTTTTAAGTGCATTTATAAAAACGTATTTTTAACTTTTATTATTTTATACTCTTTAAATTGTCTATTTTCTGATTGATTAGTATAAATATTACGGGTCTGGAAATATGTTTCTAATAGATTCATTACTAAATACTATCACTCATAAGGAATAAAATTTGCTTGACGTAGAGGTAGCGCGTCTTCCCCTTTGTCTTGGCCTCTCTGATTTGAGTCCCGGTTTGGACATGGTTGTTCTTTACCTTGCGTTCTATCTGTGAGGTGTGTGAAAGAGCCCCCTTGTCAAAAGGCGTTGTGCAAGCGAGTTTGTGAGTGTCATCTTCATCAGAGGCTACTGCGCAAACTCGGCTTAAGTCGCTGACTTTGTCAGCGGGCTTATCTAAGGCAAGTGCCTAAGTAACGACATATAAAAACTAAAGGGTTAAGGTTCCTTTTTAAATTATTCGATTTAAGATACAAAAATATTAATGCATAATATTATTAACAGAAATATAGCACTATACAAAATTTCAGAACATTTTTTGACTTCCCTGTATACAGAGAAACATTGTAATCGTAAAAAAATAAAAAAATCCAAGTTTACGTTCTTGATGAATCTCATCCCTCTGTTCAAAAATTCATTTTTGGCATTAGGTGCGTCCCTCTGTGATGAACATAAAGCATGTATAATCGCTTTGAGATAGAAGAATTAAATTGGGTATAGGGTGTTTACAAAAATGCATACATATCCATCAGATTTTGAGAAAAATTCGTTCAGAATTAGTCTGAAGGGTTGTTCGAATACCATAAAGAACGGTAACTACAAAACAGATAGAGCTAGATAGATGAAATTCGTTTCTCAGATTTAACATTTATAGTGTAGAGACGAAAGACGGGTTGACAGACTGTTGGACTGCTTTTTTTCCAGAAATAATCAGACGTGATTACTCAAAAAATAAAGACTTAAATATATCAAATCCTGTGCGTTATTTTCTTACTTCAAGTCTATTAACCACTTGCCAGCAATTAATCGCCATAAAACGTGTCATTACACGATGGATTTAGAACTCCCCCCCACTAAATTCACGATGAAGAGAGACATCTCATAATTGTAGTACACATATGCCGGTCGAGCCTCCTCTCTCTGCGTAACCCAAAGTCCACAACTCTTCGCAAAATGCGCCTTTGTTACAGAAAATGAGAAAAAAATTACAGAGAAATAAGATAAACAACTTTATGTTCAACGAAGATCACCTTAATTTCTTGGAATGCTGTATATAAACTTTCATACTCATTGCACATAGTGGTTACTACTTCATATTACTGCCTGCTTCTGTTCCCGATTGATTACGCTATCAAAGCATCGGGGATGCACAAAAAGCACGTGATCCCAGACACCGTAGTCACTAATATAAATGACACAAAAAGCTGCATAACGAAGGCATAATGAAGTTTTAAACAATTTTAGCATGGAATTTTCATGTATTATTATTGAACAAAGACTGAAATCATTCGCATTCCGTTTCCAAAATGTTTGATAAAAAAAAAGTTACATGAATTCGTTATTGAGTAAAGATGCAAAGTGTAAGATAAAATTTAAAATAGAAATTTATATTTAAGATCCACATGCCGAGTGCGATGAAGAGAAAATAAAGTACTCCAATTGACGAAACGCGTCGTCTTTTTCAAAATATTATGCACTATTCATAATCTTTCCAGTGATTACTTTCACAGAAACTGCCCTAAATGGCACCTGCAGATGAAACGAGGAGAACATTTGGCCGAAGAAAGAATCCCGTGGAACGACGAAGAAAGAGCAATTTTGCATTCTTTTACGAAAAAGAGCTGTGCATTAGTTTCTTTTTATTTCATTTCAATCCCTTTTCATATATAATTTACAGCATTTATTGGGAATATGGAGAAGAGGCGAAAAAAAGGGAAATAAGAAAATCTTGTAACATAATAGATGCAAACTGCATTTAAAATGTCTACGATGTTTTTATTTTTATTTTTATGGACCCAAATGTACTTGCACGTCAGGAAAGAAATTGCTATTTTTAACATTCATAATATATACATATACTAGCCGCCTTTGGTGACCAGCAAGTTCACCAGGACTAAGGCTTGCTAAAAGGCTCAGTTACTATTTTATGTCATTTGGTCTCATAACAGGTTTTTCAGCAAAACATTTTTAAACTTCAAATTTTGAAAGTCATATGTTTCACTTATACCATTTTGTAAGCCCATTGTACTACTCATCCCTCCCTTTCTATCTGTGCCACTAAATTTTAATTTTGAATTAAAGTGGGAACGAGGAAACTGCAATTAATATAAAAACTTTTTTTACTGATTTATCTTTAAATAAAAAGTATCAGCAGTGAAACCAGGGTCGTTTGTCATTGAAGTGCACTACAGAATAATTTTCATCATTTATAACATCTCAAAGAACTATTCAGCAAACATTCTGAGGATTCATCATAAAATTTAGTTTTTAGATTATTTTTATATATACTAATACTAATGATATTTTAATCGGTTTATAATATTTCAAAAAAAGTTGGAAGTTTAAATTTTAAATAGTCCTTTTGTCCTAAGGAATCATATTCTGTGAATTTCCTTGACTCTCCAACTTTTAAATAAAAAAAATAATATCTTTCGCGATCAAATCTGATCATTTTATTAAGTTTTTAGTATTACAATATCAGAAGAATCATCATTTTCATAAGCTAGGCTAATAAATTTTGATGAATCTTATAAGGTGATTGGTTTCTTTGAGACGGTCGATGAAGTGATCTAATATCGTCCATTTATACAGTAAAATGGTACTGAAATTTTTATAAAACGGTCATCTATAAAGATTTATGCATTTTATTGGAGTGCAAATCTTTTATATTTAGAGTATTAGATTCTTAAGAATATTTTCTTAAATATGATTCACAGGGCAGAGGATAAATGTAAAAAAATTTAAATTCGTAATTACTCAGCATTTTTTGACTCAATTTATATATTACGTAATTATTTATTTGATTATTAAAGCATTGTTATAATTGAAAAAAATAGTTTTTTAAACTTTAAAATAACTTAAAAATCAGTTTTTTGTTGCAATATTTTCGAATTTCATAGCGGAAAAATTTAGCTTAATTTTTAATTAACGGAAGTTTCAAAAAAAAAAAATTCACCGACGTATACATTTTTAGCCTCCTAGGTATATATGAGCCAAGTTAGGTAACTCTAGATCATATGGTCTTGTCTATAGAGCACCAATACACACACGCACACAAATGAGCAAATACATTCATTTAATTACAAGTCTAGAGAGAATTCCGGACACTGATCGTCCCGGAATTGATATTTTACTTAAATGGTGAATGAAAAGTTTTAAAATCGTAGTTTTTATAGAACAGTACGATTCAAATTTTCATAAATCAGTTCAATTTTAATGATAGGTTTAGTTCATCGAAGTATAACTTTTTCTATTTAAAATATTAGTGCCTCAAGAATATCTTATTAAATATGACTCACGGAGCAGAGTATCAAAAAGTTTGAAATTCGTCATTCGTAGAGCATTCATAAACAAAAATTTCATAGAATGTATTTATTTATTTCATGACTAATATTAAATATTTAAAAATTGGAAGTTGGTTCCGGACTTGAATGGATATTCTGCATGAATTAAACCATGATTTCTTTAATGAGTTTGAGTAATTGAATTAATAATATAGATACTGTGAACGATCATAGAAAACTTTAAATTGCGTTAATTTTTTTAGAAAATATATAACACTTACGTGAACACAAAAGCAGGCCGGATTTGTTAATCACCATTTGGCAACACTTCGACCTCGCCCGGGATCATCAACAAGCGGTTTGATGAGGTTTCAAGCGAACGCTATTCCTACAAAGATTTCAAAAAAATTTTAATCAAAATAAACAGTAAAAAAAAACGGACAAATTTTTCAAAGATGAGTTTAAGTCGTGTTGTATCTATTTTAAAACGAAATCGTCAGAAAAGAGAAGACAAATAGAATGAAAACATTTAAGGATCGTTCTTAAGAAAGCACAGCTGTAAAACACGCAGTCGAAATAGGTTTCACATTTATGTGTAGGGAGCGAGATTCCCATGCAAGTGATTTTTACGAGTCTACTTTTGGCTTTACATTTTTTGCTTTATTCATTGTTTCATCATATTTTGTTATATATTGAATCTAAATAAATCTGTGCCGGCTTTCTGACACTGAGGTAGTGCGACTGCCTCGTTTTCTGGGAGTCCCGGGTTCAAGTTCCGGTTCGGGCATGGTTGTTGTTCTGTGAGCTATATGTGAGATGTATGACTGTGCCCCCCCCCCTGTAAAAAGGGGCTATGTAAGCAAATGTGGTGAATGTGTAGCAAAGTCGTACTCTTGGCCCTAGCTGGCACTGCTTCAAAAAACAAGAGACACTCCTTTCGGCTTAAATCTGTTGCTGTATCAGTAGGGGGTCTTGTCCATGTGCAAGTGCCATAAGTAACAACAACATAAATATATCTGTTGCTGGACTCAAATGGTGAAGCAGATGCAGCGGGAACTGCATTAGCAGTTCCTGGGAGTTGGCGAGCAAAAGCGAGCAGGGGACCGAGCCTCCAGGTGTTTATTTATTTCATCGAGGATAACAGTCATTGATGCTATAAATCCCAATATCCTCCTTCTTTCATGCTATTTATTTCATTTCTTAGAATCACATGCTGAAAATTACATTTTTCTGGATTTAATTTGCAGTAATAATTAACTTTTTTCCCCCTCGGAGTTTTTGTTAACGTGATGGCAAACGCTGATAAAAGATAATTTTTTGCCATGTTTGTGAGGATTAAATCTTTATTTTGCTCGAAAAAAATTGTTGAAAAATAGGGTCACAATATTTATTTAAAATTCATAATGAATAAACATCAAATTTGTAGGTACAAAAAATTGATATCATTTAAACGATAATTTTTTTGAACTTTGATTTGATATAAAAATTATTTTTGTGTTATAATATTTTCGGAAGTTATCGCAAAAAAACGTCTGAATTTTGCTTTATTTTTAATTATTTAAAATTCCAATTAAAAATTTTGTGAATCTGAACCATTCGAACACGCGCGCACAAAAAAAATTGCACCAAAATCGGTGAAATTGGAGGTGTTCAGACGCATACACACGCACAGAAGAACTGTAAAGACATGCGACTCCATAACCGCTCTTATTGCGTGCTGTTGAATGGCTTTACAAACATTTCAAACCACTTAAGTGAGCGGCAATAACAGCTACTGTTGCTATAAATCCCAATACCCTACTCCTTTCAAGTTCGAGTACTTAATTCATGATTTTTACATATGCACTTAATCCAACGTTTTACTAATAAAACTGAAAAAATTATTACAAGTTCTCTGGGTAATTTCCACCAAAAACTGTATTCGCTTAGAGGAAATAAGATGTATACAGAAATAGACGCCAGTGTTGAATTGGACAGAATGGCTTGAAGTCTTCAAGGATGAGTCATCGCTATAACTTCTGTATCGTCTTAAAACTCAAAAAATTATCTTTTCTAATGTTGTCATGGAATGCACAATCTGAATAATTTTAAAAGTTATGAAATTCCACTAAAATAATCATATTCACTGATTTTGCTGGTATTAAAATATTTTTTTAAAAAAACTTTCGTTAGTTTTGAAGTAAGACTTCCCATCTCGATTTTGTCTCGCATAATAAATTAAACACTTTATAAATTAAAATTGACTTTGATTTACTCAGTTGAATGCATGTTTTTTAATCTTATCAAAGAAAAATGTATTTATTCAATATTGATTGTTGAAAATATGTTCAGAGTAGTAAGAAAATGCAGATTCATTAAACGGAAAGATTCAACTTAAAACAATTAATCATATATATATATATATATATATATATATATATATATATATTCTGCACAATAAACAAGTCTTTTCATGAGATGAGTAATTACGCATCGAATTACTTTCCCGAGCGCAAAGGATTAAAATATTGATCCGCAATTTTTCTGTTCCTTCACTCCAAATATCTTAGCTGAAAAAATCTCCTGATTTGCTTTTTAAGAGTGTTGAATTTTTTTAAGGGTTCAAGAGAAGAATTTAAACACTCTTGGCCATCTCTCTCTCTCTCTCATCTTTAATGATTGGAAATTGATTGAGTTCAGACATCCCGAGCCTTTATAGCTTCTTAAATATGTCAAGTTCGTCACGCTAGTTTTCATGTACTATAGACAATACAGAGTCTACAAGCTGACTAAGCACAACTCTGTAGTTTATTTATATGAGCCGCAGTTTTGCTTTTCTTTCCACGGTCTAATATTGATAAAGGACCTAAAGAACCTTTAGCAAAGTATGCGCTTTAAAGCTCCTATTTAAATTAGCTTTTAGAAAATACGAAGAGCCTTTGTTGCTCAATTGAAACCAATGTTCTTTTCTTCAACAGATTTAATGGAATTTTTTAATTTATCATCAATCCATTCTTCACGTGTAGACAAACTTCTAATATAATTGTCTTCTAATTCTTGAATAAATATCACAAATTGAAAAGAAAAAATAATAATATTTTTGTAAACGTAATATTAAATAAGATGATAAAAAATTGGAAGAGAACGAATTCGTAGAGTGGAGATCCACTGTTTAACTCTACAGCCGGATGATATAAAAATGTCTACAAGAACTGATGTCATGCGTCTAGGATCAATGATCTAAATGTGCCGTGTCGTATTTATTTTAGTGTCGTAGGGTATTTAGGTTATTAGTGTCGTAAGGTATTTTAGGAATCAGAATAAATCCAGCTTTTTTTTTCAACGGCGTGGGATAGTTATGAGCCGAATAAATTAGTTAAAAACTTTTTTTTAAAGTTAGGAGTGCGTCATTTCTTTTCAACATCATTAGGGTAAAAATTTAGGAACAGGAGAATTTTTTAAATTTCAGTTTACTTACAGTTCCATGGATGATAAAAGGCGCATCGTTCGTTACCTTACTGTTGTAAAAAACGGTGCTTCATATTTTCTTGTGAAAATCATCGTCCTCACTCTCACTGTATTCAGGAAGAAAACCTAATTTATTTTCTCTTCAAAAAGAATTAGTCACCTTTCCACCTGGAAGAGATATCCCACCAATTTCTCGCAT
This sequence comes from Argiope argentata, assembly GCA_026289955.1. Classification (NCBI taxonomy): domain Eukaryota; kingdom Metazoa; phylum Arthropoda; class Arachnida; order Araneae; family Araneidae; genus Argiope; species Argiope argentata. Next base: position 4,681,871 of record JAOUZG010032936.1, on the reverse strand, counting down.
TCTAAATCAAATTTAGCACATTTTCCAGCTTTTCGAAATATTCTCGAAGAATCGCTTTGACGTTTCAACATCAATAGACGCAGAAATGCTTCCACAATTTCTTCCGATATTTAATCGAGATATTTTCTTTCATTGTTGATAACAAAAGATGAAATATTTTATTTGATGTCCGCGTGCATAGTTTACAAGACAAATTTAAAAAAAGTAAAGTTCGGAAAAAAAAATCCTTTACTAAAAAATTGCTCTGCCTCACGAAAGATAGAATAATTTTGTATTTTTTTTCTGCCATAGCTTCAGAGTATATCAATACAAAAATTGTTTTTAAACTATCTTAACCCTTTCGCTACGGCTGCCCCGTCCGCCGAAGTACCGTCACTGAACGGAACCTCGCGCCGGAAAAATGCACAGTGCGCGTGGTTTCTTTATATATGTTGTTCTAAGTGTTAAATAGGAACTGTGCTGAATAAATCAATCATTGCTCTAATGTAATAAGTATATTTACATTTTTAATATGGTAGGACTTATAAAATTATTCAAATACAAAATTATAGATAACATAGGTATTTATATAATTACAAAGCTTAACGATGAAATGATTAATATAATTAATAGCGACATGAAAATTATTGAAATATAAAGTGTAAATCTAATACGTACAAAATATGTAATAAAATATGTAAAAACTAGTAATATAGTTGTTACCATCGACTCCAGATGGCACTTGTACAGATATTTTTGATGCCGCATGTATGCGGCGGTCGTACCCAGAAGTCGTTGCGTGGATGCCGCGTATATGCGGCGCTCGTACCCAGAAGTCGTTGCGTGGATGCCGCGTATATGCGGCACTCGTATCTAACAGTCGTTGCGTGGATGCCGCATATATGCGGCACTCGGGACGAAAGGGTTAAAATAAAAAAAAAAACTGGCTGCTCTATGAAGTAAACTGCATTTCTGTAATACTCTTTCTTTAATTTTAACCGCATATTTAGTAATTAATTCGTTCAAAAGTTATAGCAACGCCTTATTTCCGTTAAAATATCAAATCTGTTTAATTATATTTAGCATAGAATATCTTTATTAAATATACCCGATATGAACTTTACAATTTTTCTAAGGCTTACACTGTAGGCTTTAAATGATGATACGAAGGGTAGTTGTTTATTAAAAATCTTTAATATCAATAAAACATTTCAAGGAGTTGCGAATACAGCAGCTGGTTCATAAAATAGTCTGATGTTTAGGAGGGTTTTTTTATACGTTACTTATTTCATTCCACCATCAAAGTACGGTTTTCAGCTGAAGCATGTAAAGGCACAAATGCGTTTCTAATACTAAAAATGGCTTCTGAAAATTTAATTACACTTCCTATTATTTAAATTAAAAACAAATTATGGATTATCCTTCATAATATCATATTTCAAAGTATATTAAAATGATAATCGAAGTTAAAACATCAATTTTTAGAATTCCATTCTAAAATTTCAAATCTCTTTTCAATTTCAAATCAGTACTTCTTAATAGTTATTAAATGATCTTAAATATTTCATTTCTAAATAAAAGTATGAAATATTTGCAATTTTGCTTAGCTGGGTTTAAAAAACGTTCACAGAAATCTATCTTAAAGATGGCATTGCAATATTTTTAAGCAGCTTGTAGAAATGTAATAATTATTAAATTCCAAATGTGTTTATCAAATTCAACAATTCACAGAAAGCATAAAATAACTTTATTCTTCGTGTGTACGCATTTTTTACATATTAAAACATTTCATACAAGCAGTAATCCAATTTAGTAAGAAAAAGATTCTTCTATGTAAATTGAAGACTTCTATATTCTTAATATAAATTAGGAATTAAAATGTGGGCAATCAAAATATACCAAAAAAATATCTTAAAAAAATATATGTCACGATTCTTAATATCGTTTATATAATGTACCATTATTTAATGCTTCGATAAACTCGTGAATCGATTTGTAACCTTCTCCTGTAAATCTTCCTCCACTGTCTTGTTCCGCGTCCTCGTCTGAATCAAGCTCTTGCCTTCTTTTCTCTGTGTCCTGTTTCTGATTATCGTTTTTCTCTGATTTATTTTGCCTGTGCGCGCCCTTCTCGGAATCCTTCTGTTGCCTACTTTTCTCGGATCCCTTCTCTTGTTCTATGCCCTTCTGAGAGCCCTTCTGTTGCATACTTTTCTCGGATCCCTTCTCTTGTTCTATGCCCTTCTTTGAATCCTTCTGTCGCATACTTTTCTCGGATCCCTTCTCTTCTTCTATCCCCTTTTCTGAATCCTTCGGTTGCATACCTTCCTTGATTCTCTTTTTTTGTTGTACACTTTTCTCTGAAGCTTTTTCTGGCTGAGCAATCTTCTCTGCTTGCTTTTTATGTATACACGTCATCTTCTTTTTCTGATATGCCGTCTTTTCTGAGACTCTCCGAAGTGTACTTCCCTCTACAGTGTTTGGTGGAATACTTCGGGAACAAGTCTTTAATAAAAGATTATGTGCTGTAGTACTGGATACCTCCGCGTTGTCAATTTGCATTTCAGTCATGGAAACCAGATTTGTCGATAAACAACCATTTTGTCCAAGAACGCTCGTTTCTTTATTTACCATTACTTGATCCTGCGTAATATAGTTTAAAGCAATCATGTTTCCTGAGTCAATCGTTGAGGTTTTCAGATTTTCAGGATGGTTTTCAACAGGTGCAGTGATATAAGAATTCCTTATATTTGGATGTGGCTCTCGTGAAATGTACTGATTTTGCAATCTTGGATAGTTATACTGATGTCTTATAGCCTCGAATATATTCATTTTCATGTGCACACCTGGTTCGTGGAAATCAGCTGGAAAGTCCTGATCAGCGACGGTCTGTGAATTATTTCCCACAATATTTTGTCCGTAATTGAATTGAGCAGATTCCTGATAAAATCTGTTGCTTTCATTATTCTGTGGTTTGATGTTTTGAAATTCATTTTCTTGCTGCATCATACTTTCAAATGCTGCCCATCCAGCTCGCTGCTCACTGACCGTAGCCTCAGGGGACACGGGATCTAACTGTAAATGCGACATCGGAGAGGTTTCTGCATAATGCATTTGAATGGGATCATGGTATGTTCCAGAGTCTTCCTTATGTTTTAAAACATTATTTTCGTCTTCAACGATCTGTGGATGTGGATTTCTGGGATTGTGAGATCCCAAAATCCGAACATTTGTCGAATTTCTGTTACTGCAAATCACCTTCATTGGATGCTGAATGGCTACTTCGGAATTGGCACAATCAGGTTTTCTTTTTGATAAAATTTTCCTCTCATTTCCACCTTGCAATGCACCGTAATCGTTCGCCCACTGTTGCTGAACATTGAATTCCGCTTGATTTTGCTGAAAGCTTTCTGCGCCATTTCTTTCCTCCGCAGCCAACAAGTCATCGAAAGTCAAGATGCAGTTCTGATGCGTATCGGCATCGACCTCCTTTAAGCAATTGACGCAGAAAGCTTTGTTCTTCCCCATGGCAAGGACAAATCCATTTGGGTCAGCGGAAAAAGAAGGTACAAATTTGTAGCATTTCTAATGCGCAAATTTGAATTGGAATGTGCTTTTGCATTAGGATGCACTATTGCAATTGTTAATTTCACCTCTCTTGAAAGGAATTAAAGTTATTGTGAATTGTCTTTAAATATAGTTAGCACTTCATTTGTATTCTTTGCATTTATTTTGTTATTGTCGCACTCGAGTTAGCGGATATGCGGATCTTGAGTTTATACTATGCTGATCAGAAATAGACGTCGAGGTTTACAACAGAGATTATGACCCGATTTTGGCAATCTTTTACGATCTATTATGGATTCAAAACGATCTTCTGACATACTAACCAATAAACTAACTGAAAATTTAAAAAAAAATACTTCCAAAAATATTTATTTTATTTGGTGGTTTTAATTACATTTCGGCGAATAACGCTTTGATTCAAGACCCTCAGCTCAAGCAACGTGAGGATTTAGTTTAATAAGATTAAAATCTCATTTTCAAAGTTTTTATAATACAAACTTAATAATTTTGAGATTTGAAAAGAAACTTAAACCAGAAGCATCATTAAAGCTTGCAAGCATTAGGATGTTTGAACCCCAACTAAAGATCTAACTGAAGCCAAATAAAAATACAGCAAATCTTCTGTGGATTTATTTAGCAAAATTATTTTTTTATCTTGAAGATATAAAAGAGGTGTTTGGGGATAGAATGGAAGTAACATCTGCATCAAACGTTTCATCAAACTTCTGGAAGATAAATTTTAAAAAAAGAATGACCTCTTGAAATAAAGATCTTGAAGTTATCTCTATACTCGTGTCCTGAGTTCTTTTTTGACTCTTTATAAACTTCAATAAAAGAAATTCTTTTTACATAAAGTAATTTATGCAGCTAGCAATAAGCACAACTTTTTGTGTTTGAACACAATATCCATGCCCCTCTCTTTTTTAATTTAGAACATTGTCTTGTAACTATTAGTATTTTTTAAAAATATTTCTTATTGCATAATTTATAGTTTTAATGTTTAGACAACTCTAAGTTTAGGGATATGTTAAGTTCAGTGAATTATAAATTCCTGATGATTCATCGGAATTTAACGCTATTGAACTCTGAAAGAGGCCTAAAAATTTGGTAATAGACCTAAAAGTTGAAATGTTGTTGTTACCTAATTTTGCAATGTTCAAATGTTGCAAAATGTTGTTACCTGAATGTAAGATAAAGACAATTTTTATTGTCCTTGTTGGCTTTAAATACTGTTTTAGATCCTATTTCGCTTCAAATTTTTTTTCTTAATTTCAGTCAGCCCAGATAAATGTGAAAAAGGAACTGCTTACACTTCAACTAATCCATTGACATGACAAAATGTGTCCCCTATGGGAGTGATTGTATCGTGACCGGTGATGGCCTTTATTAATCAACCATAGTTTTCACTAATGCCGTCGTGACGCTGCAGTCGTTTAAATTCTTCTGTTTGGCTTCGGGCAGGATGGAGTAGTTATTTGCGAATCTGTAGTTGTCAGTTAAAGAAGAGAGATTCTATGTAATATCTGTTTAGTTCTGCGTGAAAAATTAAGGAAGTGAGGTTACAATACTGTGAAAGAAGCGAGAAAAAGAAATGAGTCACATTACTAATCACATTAAACAAATCACATTTCCAGCACGCATTAAATATCACATGAGAGAAGATTCCTAGTTATTCATGAAGTTTAGAACTTATGTTACAGATTCGACTAAAATTCCAATTTGCATAAAAGTAATTCTATTGCCTCATTTTACTTTTTGCATTGTTGTATTGACATTCATT
>JAOUZG010032936.1:4606840-4662648 GCA_026289955.1 Argiope argentata | reverse complement strand
GGTGATATCCTCTGTTGAATTAGTTTACGATGTTTTCATGGCGAGGACGGTTGTTGGCATTCATAAACACGAATTAACATGAATTCTGTGTTTATGGCGGCCAGAAACAAACATTCATGTTGCTCCAGATTAACGTCCCGACTAATTCGCCCTGCCATGGTACTAATTTGAAAATGCATGTCAGTTCTGGAACCCAGAATATTTCCTACCCAAATAATCAATTTTGCACCAAAGCAACGGTGTCGTTAATTGATGTTCACTTGGTGGTAACGTGTATCTGGAGCGCCTCCACTCTGGACGATTCCAAGTTCCTCAGATTCTTCCAGCTGGGTACGCCAACATTCCAAACGGCCGATAATTCTACCAAGCAAAAAATTATCCAAATGCGTCCCTTGTGTCCTAACTATGCGGTTATGACATAACAATGTGGTTGCACTGAAAAGCTTATAAAGCGATTGCGAACAATTTTATTTCTTTGCCTGTATTTCTTATATATCACTCTCTTACACTCTCGTCATTGTGATGTACAATCGTTGTCATCTGGTGGCTTCCTGCAATTTGCATATGATTTTTGAAGATGTCTAAAGTCATTTAAAGGGTAATATATGTGTTTGACAGTTTGATTTCAACATGACTGAATTATCATTAATTTATGGAGATTAGTATCTTTAAAATTTTATTTAATCTTTTCTAAGTCAGCATTTATAACCCAAATTACTTACTACTATCTATATTTGATAATTCTGTATCGGCAATCTAGGCTTTGAGCATTTTTCCCACCATGCATAATGCATTAAAAAAATTCAGAGATAATATGGCCCTTTATTGAACTTTTTACTATTTTGAATGCATCGCTGCACGACAAAAACAACAAAATTTGTTTAGTGAATATATGAGGCTCCTGAATAAAAAATTGTCATTATTTTTGCAGAATCTGCTCCTGTTTTTGAAATGATGCTCTTCTTATTATTTCAATGAAGACAGCAGCATTAATCCTACTTTTTGTTATATGCCAACATCATTCATTTTCTTATTTTTTTTATTAACCTATTTTACAATTCAATAGATGCTGTTTCTATTTAAATATCATCGATTCCTTCCAAACCAATGACCGAGGCTTGGCGGGTGGGACAAGCATCGTGCTCCTCAGAATGGGCCACGGTGGTGGGGTCTCTGCTCTCGAACGGGAGGGTTTTATGTTCGTGACCCGATTTCGCCGAGGCAGTGTCCCGTAAGAGGGTCTGGCACACATTAAATCCATCAGTTCTAAACGTCCTTTCGCTGGTGTAGTTTGGAAGTTTGGAGTCGGGGGATTAGCTCAGATGCCGTCTCCGTCTTCGTGTTTTTGAGTGGCGAGGTCCGTCCCAAAATAGCCCTAGTATTGCTTTAAAAACGGGACGTTAGTATAACTAACCTTCTCGAAATGTTTTCAAAAACTTTTCACAGCGTTTGTTACAGTGAAAAAAAATGACAGAAAAGTTTGCTATTCGGTGTGCAAATGATGCGGAGGGGGCAGTGTGATAACATAATTTTGTTCTGAGGGAGCGAATCGTTGCAAAGCAAGCGAATGAAAATACCACGACTTAGAAAATAAAAAGTCGACTTGGAGCGTTGAATAAAAATATTCTCTATACTAATTTTCAAATTTTTATCCCTTTTCCCTTAGATCAAGGTACACAGAATTTTAAATTAATACTAGAAGTGAATATGAAGTAAACTGTCCACTGTCCACCACAGATACCTAGAGATAATGAATTAATTGGTGCGTGAATTCGGTCTTTCAATCAAAATTCAAGTCTTTTAACGTCAAGATTGAAGAAGGGGGAAATTCTAAAGTCTAATGAGGAAAAAATAGATTTCACAACGAGCGGTAAAATTTTTTTCATTTCTTAGTCAAAATAGAAAGCTTTATTTTACAACATTCTCCTGTTTCTGCTCCATGCAGGGGTACAATATGAACCAGAAGAGATATAAGATTAGAGGTCATAGAGAGCTCTGTCAGAAATATTTAATTCGTATTATTGTGCAATAGCGACCATTGTTGAAATAATTCTTGATCAAAGTTTTAAAATAATTGGGACAAGAAAACGAATTTATAGAGCATCGCCATTTCCTTTCCGTGCGGGGCAATGCGTCACGTGAAGATCACTGGGGAGGGAAGGAGATGAAATGGCATTATGGAAATGCTAAGGGTAGGTACAAAGAATGTTGAGAAAGCTTTCTTGATAGTCCTCGAATTCTTAAATTCCTTTAAGATTCAAAATTTCGGCATCTATGAATAATATTGAGAATTCTGTTTACAGTACTTCATTTTAATAATTAAAAAAGTTTTGAATCACTGCATTTTGAAGAATTAATGCAAAATATGCTTAAAAGTTTGAAAAAAATGGGCACAAATTCGTTTTTCCGACACAGATGAACATTTCGAGATTTCGAGATTTGAGTCAGCATTTTCACCGGACTTGAATCCATTAGAGTATGTGTAGACAGGCTTGGCCGACGAGTTGCAGCCCGTCAACCACCTCCTACATTTCTACCGAAACTTCGGAAAGCATTGCTTGTTGAGTGGTGTAACATTTCCCAAGATCAGATCTACAATTTGACGCTCAGCATGCCTAGACATTGTACGGATTGCTTTATATTATTTGGGATACGTGCTATGTATTAACGATCATACTAACCATGTAATATTGATTTTTGTAAATAGTTTTTTTATTTGCTCCAGGGAGAGAAAAATTGCAATTTTTATTAATATCAAACATATAGCATCTGTTTTATCTCTTTACCTTTTGTTTAATAAATAAGTTTTACAAATAAATCACATTTGTTTTGCTTTGGACTCTTTCTATTCCTGAACTTGCATTATTCTTAATTTATGGACATGAGTATATAATAATGGAAATATGTAATGAGTTCAGTTTCAAAATTCGCATTCACTCAATTTGATGAAAGATGCTCTTAATAAACTCTATACGGTGCAATAGCATACTTATCCTAAAAATCAAAAAAACTCATTATTACAAGGGGGCGAAACGCGCGCCAGAGAAGAAATCGTTGGAGACGCTTCACAAGGAGCTTCTCGTCAGCCGAGTTGATTTGGCGAGGGGAATATTCTGGTGGCCCCCAGACCATTCCGGGTACGTCGCGTTGCTTCGCGTGCGTGTTTGCTCGGCTATATATGAACGGGTTGCCACAATCTGGAGTTCCTCTCAGAAGGGAAGCGTTTCTTTGGACTAGAGAATTACTTTTCTCGCCTGTTATTAGTGAGCTGAGTTTACGTTTGCTGTTAACGTTTTGTTATTCAGCTCTCTGTGATTTACTGTTTGCTGTGCTATACGATAGCTGTTTTGCAGTGCGTAAGGCTTGCATTTACGCTGTAAGTGACTGTTGACTGCTGGATTGTGTTTATCTGAAATTTTACTTTATCAAGTCATCTTGTAAATAGCTGTAAATAGCTGTAAATAAATTTGTTTGTGCTGCCCTCAAGTAAAGTCCATTCAATCCGAACCTGCTACACTAAAAACGTAACAACTAGTGTCAGAAGTGGGATTGAATGGTGAAAACTAGAGCGATGTAGGAAGCAGAAAAAGCAAAATGTGAACAGTGTTTTTACTTTCATTAGAGAAATGAAAAAAGAACAAGAGAAGATGGAGAAGAAGACGTAACAAGGGCAAGAGAAGATAGAGAAGAAGATAGAACAAGGCCAAGCTAATATTGTTGAAGAAATCAACACCAACGTGTATTCTTTGGAGGAAAAGGTTCAACAGAACGATACAAAGATTCGTAATATTCAGCAGAGTTTTGAAGAGAAATTTGAAAAAGTAGATGAAAGATTCAACGCATCTGAAGAAAAATGGAAGAAAATGGAAGGTGTGCAGGTAAATTCTGAAAACAAATCCCCGAATGTTTAAGAACCTGAAATAGCTCAATCTGGACCTGTTATTCCTGAATCAAGCATTAAAATGTCTATTTACGACGGAAAAAACATCGTGGCAAGTCTACAAGACTCAATTCTGCATCGTCGCAAAAGTCAATGGTTGGGATCCAGTCACGAAGGCTCGTCAACTGGCTGCATCACTACAGCCTGAAGCTGCTGATATTTTGAAAACAATTTTCGAAGATCAACATCTGGAATTTGATGCTCTTTCAAACGCTCTGGAGTTGCGCTTCGTGGAAAAATGCTTCAAAGACTATAGCCGTCTTCATTTAAAGACTCGGCAACAACGATAGAACGAAAGTCTGCAAGAGCTTGCAGCAGATGTAGAGAAGGTCTCCCATCTTGCCTTCTCCAACTGTCCTGCCGAGGTAATAGAAACTCTAGCCCTGCAGTATTTCATTGACGGTGTGAGGGATCCAGAGATACAAAAGTCCCTGTGAATGGCTGAATTGAAAGATTTGAAAGCAGCTTTGGTTTATTCCATGAAATTTGAAGCAGCTCAGCAAGCTTCACGGAGGGATCACCATTCAGTAAGAGGTGCTACGGTCCAAGATGCATCGGATCCTTCGCTGCAAAACCTATTTGAAATGTGTGAAAAAAATTTGCCAGTTTATCTGGAAAGGAGTTTAAAGGCCCAACAAACATGGCCAGAGAACTGTGAAATGTTCGAAATATGGTGACGAGGGCCATGTTCAAAGGAATTGTCCAGCCCGCTTAGATAAACCTTCTAAAGACTCTTCTCGAAGCAACCAGGAAAACCATTTTAGAGTTTTACAGACATCTTCATGAGGCGGTGGCGAAAATGGCTTATTTGTTGAAGGCTTCGTCAACGGAATTCCCTGCCGAATGATCGCTGACAAGGGAGCCAACGTGACCATCATGTGTAGAGATGTTGTAGAACAACTCGGAAGGGAAATTCTCTGGACACCGTCCTGCGTCACCCTCCAAACGGTCACTGGCGATAGAATCCCAATTATTGGGAAAATGAATATTGAAATTAGATTTGGGTATGCTACTTATGACCATGTCGTCTACGTAGCGGAAATTGCAAATGATTTTATACTTGGAATGGACTTTCTGAAAAAATATGGCTTCGTAATTGACTTTAAAAATAACTCCCTGCTCTCCACATTAGAAGTCGTGACTCTTTTCCATTTAGGTTCTGGAGGAGTAAATGCAGATGCCTTATCAAGAAAGCCCTGCTCCGAGGGTTGTAGCTCCTGCTCCTCTGAGGAAAAGAAATATGGGATTGATACACCAACTCTGCGACAAATCACAGAAGCTATCCCACCTTAATCTGATTCCTGGAGTGAGGAAGAGGTTCGCAAGGAACAAATAAATGATCCTGACATTAAACCAATTATAGAATTTATGCAATCAAACAATTCAAGACCTTAATGGCAGAACATTTCAAGCCTCAGTACTGGAACTAAAAGTTATTGGGATCTCTGGAATTCGCTCGAAATTAGAAATGGCATCTTGTATAGGAAATGGGAGTCTGATGAAGGGAAATAATTTAGGTGGCAACTTGTACTTCCCCGATCAAGGATAAATCAAGTTCTGAAGGAGTTACACAGCAGTCCTGCAGGGGTCACTTCGGAGTCAGGAAGACAATTCATATAGTCCAGGAGCGTTTCTATCAGAACGACATGAAAGATGGTGTTAAAGGATGGTGCAAATTATGTGACTATAACGCCCGTAAAGGACCGAAAACAGGCCGCCGTAGTAAGTTACAGCGGTATAATGTAAATGCGCTATTTGAGAGAATCACCTTTGACATCTTGGGACTTCTGCCTCGGACGGACAATGGAAATAGAAAAGAACTCCACCGGATACGCCTTCTTCACCTGTGAATTATGTTCAAGACCTCCAGGCCTGTTTAGAAGACGTACACAAGTTTGCCCGAGATCGGATCAACATTGCGACGGAGAAGATGAAGACCAGGTACGATACTAAAGCCACCGGACATGAATTCAAGGAAGGTGACAAGGTATGGTTCTGGAACCCGATTCGACAAAAGGGACTCTCTCCGACGCTGCAGTCTTCCTGGAAAGGCCCTTATACAGTCCTGAAAAGACTGTATGACGTCGTGGTTCGAATAAGGAAGTCACCGAACTCAAAACCAAGAGTAGTACATTACGACCGACTATCCTCTTTTTATGGTAACTCTTCAAATAATTAGTTGAAGCTATGGTTTCCTCATTTATGTAAATATGACCTGTATATTTGTCAATTGTGTTCTTATGTTAATTATTTTTCAATGTTTATGTCTGTAACTTTGTGTTATTGTAACCTTTGAGTGTCTTCTGTTCGGAATCTGTACTGCCCGGGACGGGCAGTCCTTGAGGAGGGGGCAATGTTACAAGTGGGCGAAACACACGCTGGAGGAGAAAACGTTGGAGACGCTTCACAATGAGCTTCTCGCTAGCCGAGTTGATTCTGGTAGCCCACAGACAATCCCCGGTGCGTCGCGTTGCTTCGCGTGAGCGTTTGCTCGGATATATAAGGGACGGGTTGCCGCAGTCTGCCAGCTCCTCTCGGAAGAGTGACGACTCGTTGTAGCGAGCTGATTACTTTTCTCGCCTGTTATTAGTGAGCTGTGTGTTACGTTTACTGTTAAAGTCGCATTATTGAGCTCGGTGAGATTTACTGTTTACTCTGCAATATGATAGCTGTTTTGCAGTTTGTGTTTATTGTGCGTAAGGCTTGCATTTACGCTGTAAGTGACTGTTGACTGCTGGATTGTGTTTATCTGAAGTTTTACTTTATCAAGTCACCTTGTAAATATCTGTAAATAGCTGTAAATAAATTTGTTTGTGCTGTCTTTAAGTAAAGTTCATTCAATCCGAACCCGCTACACCAAAAAAGTAACAACTAGTGTCATATTTCTTTTCAGTCAAGACCCGCTACGCTGAAATGTAACAATATTATGTTAGCGTAATATAAGGTTGATGGGAAAATTCTGCCGCTGATTTATTTTGCAAATTTTATAAGCTTCAACAATATATTAAATTATCACCATCATTTATTTAACAACTTTATTAGGATAGTAATGATTAAATAAAATATGCTGCTTAATCAACTTATTACACAAGAAATGAAAACATTAACGAAAAAGAAATGATAATGCGATGTGGGAAAATTGAAGCTCCAAACCTCTTCAAACAGCATCTCGGTTAAAGTTCTAATTACCGTTCATTTGTACTAAAATATGTCGAGTTGGTATAAAAGCTAAAAGTCTTTTAATTAAATATGGAATGATAAACACGGTAAATTAGTTCTTTTAAATAGTAGATAATAATTTTATGAAGCAAAAGCTTTTTTCTAATCTTCATAACTGTTTTTTTTTTCTTTCTCGAGGTGTTTGAACATTTTTTTTGTCCTGATATCTTTTATCGTGTTTCTCAAGGGACAATACACAAACGAAAGTATTATGAAGTTCATATTTTATTATTATCCTTGCATGGCTGCTGGGAATTAAAGAATTCTTTACGATAACACGAAGTGCGGGAGAGGGAGAGGATCGTCGAATGTTAACGAACACAATGCGTATTCTTTCCCTAAAAGTTAAGATAATAAAATTAGTAAAAACAAATCTTAAAATACCCTTTCAACAATGCTTAGAAATTGTAGAATATTTAATATTTCTTTATTTTACATTCTTCAGTTTGTAATCCTTTTTATAGTAGATCTAAGCATATTTCTTTCTTCTCAAATTCAGAAATAGATAGTACCATACGTATGCAAAAAATTTAAATTCAAATAATTGATTAACTAATGTTTAAATTCTGAAAAATAATAAAGTAGCGTGTTGCTATTGAAAGCACATAAATGTACAAAATTTTAAAACAGCAACTCAAGTCAGAAAAATCGATATCGAATTGCAACGTTATAACTTGTGATAAGTCAAGCTAAATAAAAGTGGGTAAAAATAAAGACAAAGATTCAGATATTTCTATCTATGAAATTGTAGAAATATATTTATTTTTTACTTCAGATGAATTAATCATAGGTTTAGAAGTATACATTTAGGTCCTAAATTGACTATTTTGATTATTAATTTGAATTAATAACAATAAGTTTGAACATAATTAAAGACTACATCAATCAAGCATTCAGTACACAACAACAGGAAGATAGCATCGTATTGTGTATTTTATAAACATTTTCTTCTTTTAACTTACAGCACTAGTGATTCCGACTATTTCGAGGGATTCAGCTTGAAATGAATACCATAAGATTCTATATTGGTTGGAAATGACTGACAAAGACGTTTCATAATTTTTAATAAGGCTAACATTTATTTACAAATAGATAGACGGTTTATAATACCAATAAAAAACATATTTAATCAGTATAAATAGCAATGTGACCCCAATTAGATTAATTTCTGAGTAAAATTGAACTTTCCATATATAATAAGGAAATGTTTTAAAATCAAAATAATATGATATTCAAATCTAAACGACTTCAGAATCAAAACAATTATCGACAATATTATATTGCATTCTAATTAATTAAATCGTATGCACAACTTATTAAAATATTTGCGGCAAAAAGCACTGCCTCTAAAAATAGGAATGATGTTTTTGTTCTTATTTTCCCTCAGACGAAAATATAATAATAATAATGACTCAAGAATTAAATGCTGAGATTAGAGAAATCCTTGATGTCATATTAAGACTCAGGAAACTACATAAATTTGTTGATAAGAAAATATTTCCTTAAAAATCCACATAAAATATAATTATAGATTTAAACTCTAGTTTAATCTATAACTATATCTGAAAAAAGAAAATGATTTAGGAATTTTTTAATCTAATATTTTAAGCTGCTACCTTTTAAGTGCAGTTCTTTTAAGCTAAAAAAATATTAAAAAACTCCTCCGATTTAATATAGAATATGAGACTTTAATTAAGAGTGATGTATTTCGTTCATAATTTTATAGAAATGGACAATTTCGGAACAAAAGCTTATTTTCAAATTCCATCATCTAGCTCGTTGTAAGTGTTCACAAACGGAAAATTATAATCACCCCTATAGTTTTCAGATTGAATTGTAAAATGCGGATATTCATCAAAAGTATCTCTAAAATTATATTTTCTTTTCCTTTTCTTTTTCTTTTTTTTTTTTGCCATTACGATGGATAAGGAAGAAAAAATAACAAATTTAATAACTGTTTTTTAGGCTTCAAACAAAAGAAGGATGGATGGGTTTTGAGTGGTAACTGCAGTAATTATTATGTTAATAAATAACTACAGATATTTTCCCCTGCGGTCACAGAGTATAATAATGAGTATAATATATAAACGGAAGCATTATTACAGCTTAAAAATAGAATCATACACATTAAAAGAAACCAGGAATTTTTCTTGCTTGTCTCATTAGCAGAAGCATTTTCTGAAACACGGCAGATTTTACAAATCGTCTCCAAAGAATACAATATCTGATATCTGCCACCTGCGGACAGCAACTGATCCATTGCAGAGCACAATTGTTAGCACTGGTACACCCTGCCTAACCTTTTGTCACTTAATAATATTGACGACAAAAGGAACAAAGAGAAAAAAAGCCATTAAAGTGAAAATCAATAAAGGTATCCCAGCAGACATATTCTTCCCATGCTCTTTAACATTTTTCTCTCTTATCTTCCCTTGTCACGTGGCTCTGTTTGGCGGGAAATTGGTGGGGGACGGGGGAAGGATCTCGAAGTCTCGACAAATATTGACCGAAACGGGCGCTCATTGGTGGGTCTTGGCTGTCAGGGCGATCAACAAAAGGAGTGTCCCTACGGCTGTCGAACGAAATCGTCGTGCTGGGCAAATATCACAGATTTGTTGCCGTAAATATTCTCTTCCAAAAGGCTCCTCCTTACTTTTTTCCTATCGTTTTGTGTTAGTTCCCCCCCCCCCAATCTGTTATTTATGGCCTTCTTTTGTCTGGGTTGTCTTTATTCTTTGTAGGAAATGGCTGATATGTATTTATTTTCCATAATAATTGCGCTGATTTTTTGTTGCTATGTTTCGTCAATGATCTTCGCTTTATTATTCATCTTTGATAGTTTATTTCTGTTGGATATTTAAGAATTTCTGTCATTTGAATAAATTAAATCAAATCAAAAGTGTTAAAACAATTTTGAAAGTGCACCTTCCTACTTACGAATAAGAGGGAAAAAATATCATCGAGCGAGACCTTCTTGAAACTTTTTCGTGTTAATCTATGGCTATTTTATTCCCATCCCCCTCATAAAATAGTGGACCTGGATAAGGCTGCAAAGAATCTTGTTTCGTGAACGGCAATTACGAATTATAAATCTATGCCTCGAACCTAGTCGTTTTATTGAATCTACTGTGCAAATATGCACTTTGGATACCTTTTTGTCCGTTGGTTCTCACCGAAAGTTGACACGAAACCAAGGATGCAGTCACTAGTTAAAATGCCACATTTTATTTATTTAACTCATCGCATTTATACGCACGCAGATGAATCAAAATCACGAGTTCGAATTTTTTCTCAATTACCATCCTTTCTCTATATTTCGAAGACGAGAAAATAATAAAAAGTGTCTCAATAGTCAAAAAGAATGTCACCACCAAATTCCCATCAACTTCCGTGAATTTGAAAAAATAACCTTTTTATGAACTATGTCTCTGCCAATTTGTGAATAACTTCAACATGTAGAATTCTGAAAGATCGAAATTTGACCAGAGGTATTTAATCTAAAACTGTATATTTTAAACAAATTTTGAGCAAAATTTCTCGACGTTACCATGTGCAAATGGTTTTATGGGTTTTATTTATAAAAAAAAATGCTGCAAAATGGAATGAATAGTGTTTGACAAAGGGCTTCATCACTATATTTTGTAATACGTTTTAGAAAAGTATCTTCAACTGTTTGACTGCTTATGGGTCTATCTAATCAATCATATCCATATTGAAATAATAATTCGAAAATAGCCAGATGGATAAAATTCAGAATATGTTTCATGACCAGAATCTTTGATAAAATTCACTGAATATTTCAAAATGATTCATTTTATATATGTCAAGGGTGTAAAAGAATGCAATATAAAATTATCTTTCCTCTGCATTCTTTTATTTGGCCTCCTAATGTGGCTCACAAATAAATTTGTTGGTCCTAAATATTTCTCCTTTTCAGAATGCATTAAAAACCTCCAAATTAATATTTTACGGATTTTTATGTCTCATGCTGCTAATTCAAATGCTAAACCTTGAATCAGACCTTTTATACTATCAAAGCCAGCCTTTAGACCGATTACTTTCAGTCAATAATTTCCCATGTAAGAAGTGCCCAAACCATTGCTGCAAAAAGAGAGAGAGAGAGAGCATGCCGTTTAATCACCTCTCACAAGTTCTGCCGTCTACAGCAGAGAGGGATCATTTCCCTCCGGCCTTGCCCCAGACATCGGCGATCATAAACAATCTCAGTCGCCCTCGCGGCCAGATTCGGCACAGAAAAGAGTCCATGTAGCTCAAAATGCATTGCAATTTCGTTTATATATTTGAGAAAAGGGGCGTAAATTTCAAGCAAATCTCTGTAGAAGCAAATTCTCCCTCGCACGCATCCTACTAGCTATGAATGACGCATTGTGGATGAGGGAATCCTCACTGGCAAACTGGAAACTGATGACGCCTTTGGCTTGTGAAATAAAGGAGGGCGGGAAATAGACGGATCTCGATAAAGTGGTGACTGAGAAATGCAGTTTAAATAACTCTACATTCTGAGACAAATAGTTTGTTACCGAATTCAGAGAAGAAAAACGTATTAATTCCCTTTTTAATGCAGAAAGTGATTTGGATCAGAAAATATTTCTGCGACTTTTTCTCTAAACCTACTTAAAAAATATTGATAATGTGATTAATTGTAATAGGTTTAATTCTAATTCGTCTATAATTTAAACTTGTTTCTGACCCCTTGAATCTATAATTAATATAATGTTAAAATATCTTTTGCGTAAGACGAAGTTATTTTTTTTATTCAAGACTACCATTTGTAATTCTTAAAGATATCTCAGATTCTCACATTAGTTATGAGCCCTCGACCTTTATCACCACATTGATGGTGAATAAATAACATTTGAAATCAGCTGTTGTTACTTATGGCACTTGCCATGGACGAGTCACCTGTTGATACAGCAGCAGATTTAAGCCGAAAGGAGCTTCTCTTGTTTTTGAAGTAGGGCCAAGAGTACGACTTAGCTACAAGCTCACCATATTTGCTTTCACAGCCCCTTTTTACAGGGGGCACAGTCACACATCTCACAAATAGCACACAGAAGAACAACAATGCCCGATACTCTGTGCCGGAAAACCGGCTTGAAATTTGTAATTAATTTCTGTACTTGACTTTTATTCAGCATATATGATAAAAAATTATTGTGAAAACTATGATTATAAAATTATTAGAATTTTTATCATTAAATATTCTTAACTGAGCAATTTATTTATTTATTTTGTAATAGTTCTTAAAATTATTAAATATTAGGAATGAATCACTCTTGATTACTTTTGGTTTAAAATGCGTTTTATTTTGCTGAATTTTTAAAAACTTTCTTTAATTCAAATTTTTGGGTAGTTGAGATTTTTGTGTCAGTCTTGAATCAATCAGGTTCTTTCCTTTTCACTCTTTTTCATTACTCTCTTACAAAAACGGGATTTGTTTCAATGGGTTAAAATAATTCTGCGAAAATATACAACTTACCATTAGGAGCTCATAGTAAAATAAATAAATAAAAGAAAGAAAGAAAGGAAAAATTCTCAAGAGAAATATTTTATGTAGAAGAAAAATCAACTTTTTTTTTAAAGTTTAAAAGACGAACAGAGGATTTTAAAAGTATACGTTGCGAATTAATATTGAAAATGCAATATCTATAAAAATTAAAACTTCTTTGAGGATTCTCAGAAGAATAATATTTGTTGCATGTTAGATAATCGAAAACTAAAAATGCTTTAATGTTTTCAATGTGATTATTAAGTTTTGACAATCGAATAGGGCTTCTTACGCACCATTCAAAAGGGGCATCGATTTGAAGAAGCTTTATTTATTTTTCAGTTGTGATTACTAAATACACTTACGGAATGGTAAAAAGGCATAGATTAATATAATCTTATATATATATATATATATATATATATATGTATATATATATATATATATATATATATCACTGAGCTATTTTATCATCCTTCATTTTGTTTTGTGACCATCGATGATAAATGTAATTCAAAGCAAGAGTTGAAAAAGGTTAGATCATTTCCCAGAGGACGATAATTTTAATTAATACAAAATTCCAGAACAACGCCATCTATCGAGCTTTTGAAAAACTGTCCCAATTAACATTGAGCCAGAGGCTACTCAACAATGGTTCGGTACGGACGTACCCATGCGGCAGCGATTCCCATTCTCAAAGCTATGCGGTTACGCGGTAATATGGTTTCAGTCATGTTTTCCTACTTCTAAAGTCCTCTTAGAAGAAATAATCAAACTTTCAGTTTATTTAATATCTTCATGTTTTAATTCTTTTTAATATTTCCCGGTAAATATTCCCCTTTAACTCTAAATAAATTCTTTTATTTTTTTTAAAAAAGTCTCTTCATCCTTCGTATGCATAGTTTTAATCTTGGTTTAAACACACATTTACGATGTATGATGGAAGAATTTTCTGAAAAATTTAATTATAATTTCGTATAATTAATAATAAATGGGATTTTGTATTTTTCTCCGATATTTTTCAAAAATATTACAATAATTATTATATATACAATAATTATTTTTAAACAGTTATAAAATGCAAAATGTTGTCTTTTCAATGGCATCTATTTAGTTGTCATTTTTGTCGCTCATTTATTTACTTGCTTTTCAATGTGCGTTCATGTGACATTTATATCTTCTTAATTTCTCATATACGAAAGAAGAAATTATTTTATTCTCTTATACGAAGAAGAGTAGAAAAAATATTGTTATCGTTAAAGAATTCGAGCTCGAGATTTTAATAAATCTTTGCCGCTTAGACCTTCCAGAGTTCGAAAGACACATTTTTGGCAATATGGCTGTCTCACAAATATGTTTATAACACAATATATTTTTTATAACAAAGAGATCTTCATTTAGAGGAAGTGTGTCTGTCCGACTGTTCGAATATACTAAGTTCACTCGTTTACGATAAAGTGGTGAGCTGGACAGATAAAATTCTGTACATAAATTTAGCCTTCATAGTGTAAAATATCTATCCAAATTTGTGCCAAATCCAAAAAGTGTTTGACTGCCTGTGGGTCTGAGCTTTCATCAGCATGCAAACTCAATAAATCAAAAGCACATAGACCAATATATCAAATTTGATAGGAGATTTTGCGATTGCAATTATATCTCTGTGTCAAATTCTGATTTTAATCGGTTTGGAAAAACGCATCTGAAATAGAAACTCACCTTTAATCGAGAGTGTTGCTGAAAGTTTTTGGGAGTCCATCCCGGCTGGTTTTCCTGCTGTTTTTAGGGATGTAAGTAATTTCCAACAACTGACATCTTTACAACATTACTCCTTCCGTGTCTTGAGAGGTTGGACACCAGAATGTCATTGCCATTCCAAAAAGAAGCAAGCCAGAAAAGTTTAAATTTGATGCTTGTTCTGTCATCAACAAAACTGTAGTCTGAAGCCCAGATTGAGATTGTTTAGCCGAGGCAAAGAAGTCCAAACGGAAGGCTCGATTCTCTTCACTCTGTTTGCTGAAAGCATTAAATTATTTTAATTTACGGGAAAGTGGAGGGTAAAATACTTTCTATCTTTCTTTTCCCTCACTTTTTTCAGATTTCTTGTCGATTCGAAATAACGTCATTTCCTCTTCGTAAAATCTAGTTTATTTTAATAGGTTAAAGAGTTTAGTTTTTTTATAGCGTTTACAGTCCTGTTCTAAAACTACATACCCCCCCCAAAAAAAAATCAAACAGTGAAACTAATATTGTTTGTGAATGAAAAGGATATTTTTGGAAAAATTTTGAAAGGTGATATTTTCAATATAACAACAAAATTTGTCGTAGAAGGGTATGTTCGGTCGAATGATTAAAATTAAATAGTTGTTTTCTGTAGATCTCAAGGTTTTCAGCCATTTTTGAATAATTGCTTTGAAAAAGATGGTATATTGACATAGCTAACATTTCATCTGTATAAATTTTAAAATTGTTTGTTAATTTAAATATCACAAATTTGATCTTTTTTCCATATTAGTGACAATAACGACTATTTTCTTTTTTTTTCGTGTTAATAATTTCTTCGTCTGGGAAATTACTGGATTTAGGCCAATATTCAGGAGAATTTTTTAACCAAGAAGGTCCTAACCACCAATTAGATTTGGCCAGATTTTCGAAAGTAAAACGTCGAGAAGGTAGATCGGCTGGATTCAACTATCTTCATATATGATACCAATCACCTGGATCACTCAAAAGATGAATTTCTTTTACGCGATTGAAAAGGAAAGTGGAATAGTTTTCGTTCTTTTTAATCCAATAAAGAGCATTACTGGAATCAGACCAATATCGCGAAGCAACATTTTCCATTCCTAAACTCTTTTTCACTGAATGACATAGTCTTGCACCAATATTACATGCTAAAAGATCTAGTCTAGATCTTTTAGCATGTAAAGAGTTTTGATAGGAGCGACTCTTGCTCTATTTTGTATCAATTGGCAATTGCTCTAATTGATACCTTCAACCCTCAAAAAATATACACGTAGCATATGTGATGCTTTCTTCACGGAAGCATCATAGAAGACTTGTAATGTTATATTGTTGTCTCTTTCATTTTTGTTTAGACATCTAGAAATAGACGTGTTATTTAAAATTTTGAGTTGCTCTTTCCACTTTGTAAATTTCGTGGCTTTCCAAGGTGGTAAATGGAAATCCTATAATAATTTAAACATCCAGCTTTCTTGTAGCAGCAACTTTGGTATCAACGTTGCTGTACGGGTAAATCCAATGAGATCAAAAATTTTATGAACAGTTGATAAAATGGCCCGTTTAGTAATAGATTTATCTTCTGTAAAGGAAACTACATCTCTGAAATCTACTGATAGAGAGTCAGTATTAATTTTCCATTTTATGCCTAAAACAGGAACAGGTTTTTTTTTCTGTTAGTTCTGGTGCATCTTTTTCAAAGGGGGTATGCTCCCACCCTCGTAAGTTAAACTTTTCAGGTTTAAGAATTTCTTACGATTCCTGAATGAATTTCATTAATGCAGCTTCATTTTCAACACTATAGGCACAGTTGTCCGCATAAAAAAAACCTTCAAAAGTTTTTGAGCCATTTCATTGTAATCGGTGGGAGCATTATTTAGATGATAATCAAGAATTGCTCCCAGTAAAAAAGGGCTGAAGATTATTCCGAAAACTACTCTTCTTTGCTGAAAAAGTCACAAATTTTATTTCTGACCACTTTGCCACCACAAAAACTTCAAATAAGGCATCTTCATAAAATTCTATCTGCAAAAACGCTGTTTCAATATCGACTGTAACTCCATATTTTCCTATTCTAAACCCGTTAAAAGCAGAGGGAATAAGTTCAACCAAATTTGGCCCTTTTTTTAAGCAATCATTTATTAATGGTGAATTTTTGTCTCCTGCAGATTCATCGAAGATGGACCTGATCTTCGTTGTATAGTTTTCTTTGAAAACAGGGAGATGAGGTAAATAGTGCTCAGGCTCTGAAGTAACTACCTCCTCAATAATATCCTGATCCAACCTATCCTTTAAAAAATTTCGTTTTCCTCTATTTTTCCAATTTTTTTTCAGATATTTAAATTAATTAGAAAGTTTTTTTTTCTTTCAGAAATGCTTTTGCAGTTTGTTAAAGGGGGATGTCCTTCTAACCAAGGTGATCGTACTTGGTACCTTGCCTTCTTCGTTTCTAGTTTCAGTTCGAAAAAAAATTCTCTTATGCCAATTGTTCCAATTTCTCTCTAGTTTTCTTTTCACTTGGATCACAAATTCTAAGTGAGTCTATTCGCCATAAATCTGAGATGGCTGTATCATTAACGTGACAGGATAAAACAGTAGACGTACTGTCATTCTTTTCTAACTCATTTGACTTTCCTATCAGCGTCCAGCCTAATTTTGTTCCTACTCAGACTACTCCGGAACTAAGTTGCTTTACCTTTCCTGTGAGCAGTCTACCAGCGACGTCAGCCCTAATTAGAAAATGAATCTCTCATTGAGAAGACTGACACAATAGTTGGTCATCATAGGCGTGCATTACATCAGTGAAAAAGATTCTATTATATTTAAGTTCTTTAAAATAGGGTGATAATTTTACTCTAGAAATATCGGAACAAATCTTTTCCTGATCTAAAACATCAAAATTACAATGGTAACTATTATCTACGTAAACGTCTCCAATATTTTTTATGTTTTTCCGCTCCGCTAAATAAAGAATGCAAAATTTATTCTTCACTAATAACTTCATAATCAATTTGTTCTGAAACATATTTTGAAATGTAGGATCTTTGTAACCCTCTACCATAGAGACACCGAATTAATTTCGTTTCACCGTTTCCACGAATTTTAACAACTAATGTTTGTAAATAAACTTGACGTAAGGATGTTTAATTGCTTAAGGAACTATCTTTAACAATATTTTCTTCCGGGTTTTTTATTTTTATTTTTAGTACTCGGACTTTCATTATTCGCATTACACATGATAGGCAAATGCTTCCCATTACATTTAATGAAATTAATTGTTTGTTGACAGAAACGCGCTATGTGTTTGGATTTAGAATTTAAACATCTGAAACAAATTCCACGGTTTAAAAGAATTTCCTTCTTCTTTTCGTAAGTCAAACCTTTCGCAAATCTTCACTCTTGAGATAAATGCGATTTATCTGAAAAAGCGCATTCCTCATTTTTTGAATCAACTGGATAGGAATTTTTCCTCGCATTGTTAAATAAATCAAATCCAGAGGACCTATTTGCCTTTTATCGAACATGATGATTCGGTGTGGTTTTTATTATGTTTTTAAACCGAAAGAAGAACGCACAATAACTAATTTTTGTTCCGATTCGATTTCTTTTTTAAGAAAGTTTAAGAGATGAGTCAGCCTATCCCTCCCTGAACTTTCTGCTGTAACTAATTCAGTTTAATTACGTTCGTAAACTCTCAATAAATCGCTGGGTAAACAAGACTCTACAAGACAATATAGCTTTATAGCCGAAAGGTTATCTTCTGCAACTCCTAATGATTTTAATGCTCTCAGCTGTTCTAATGTATCGTAGAATTTAACTGGAGAATACTTTTGACCTTGAGGATTCGCATTATTTATTACCAATGTAAGCAGATCATCTCTTCGGATGCATTGCTTTAAATACTTGACAGCTTCCTCGTAATTCTTTCCTTTTGGATGGATAGATTCTACTAAGTGTCTGGCGAGCGAACCCTTAAGTGTCGATTGCAACAAATACTAAAATTTATCGTCATCTACCATATTTAAATCTTCGTGTATCTTTTAAAACTTCCCCCACCATTGAAGCCATTCTTTAATGTTTCCATTAAATTGTTTTAATTCCAGCACAGGAAGTCTAAATTTACAATTAGTGTTATCGACTGATTCTTTCAATAGAGTAACATCGTTAATAGATTTCTCTAACGCGTTTAATCTCCTCTGTTGTTTTGTTGTCGCTTCTATAAATCTATCCTCATTTGCAGTAATTGTTTCTTATTCCATATTAAAATTTTCTTACGTGCACGTTACATCGCTTTGCAAAAGAGCCAAAATCTTTGCATCTAAATCATTTCATTCTTTATATTTTTGTTCTAAAAGAACTTTGTCACCAAGATATCTGTTCTCTACTTTGTTTTCCAAAATTTCACAAGCTTTATTTACTGATCTAGTAAAGTTACTCCTCGTAGAAGTTCTTAATTTTTTATTGCTTTCGACATCCATTTCTAATAATTTCTCAAATTCTAATTCTAAATACTTCGAATTCTATATCTATTTACATAAATTCTATACATGCAATCCCTGGCAGGGATGCCAGACTTCGGGATTTCTATTCCCAAATTCAAATATCGAAATGTAAGAGAAAATTCACTTTTGCCTCGTCATTACGGGAACTTCAAAATCAAAAGAATCGAGGTATTCCAACATGAATTAGATCACCATATCGAAATCATTAATCCAGGGTTTTTCAATTTCATCATCTTTTTTATTTGCTGGATGAGGACACAGGTGCAGATGTTTATATACAAATATTAACATGAATCATTTCTATCGCATACAACCATCTTTGGATCCGTTCTATCACCGAATCCAATCACATCTTCTCTGAAACATAACCGAAATTTGAATTTGCATTTGTTATTGTGGAATCATGGGATTTTTCCTTGACGTCACCTTGCGCTTGCGCGAAAGGGTTACATCATATGTTACGGTGAGGCCAGTAATTTCAACAGAGAGATATAATCGTGAAGATTTACTCGTACAGATTTATGTTCGAGAATTTTTAAGTTGAGTTATGAAGAATGCTGTTGCTGGAAGAACAAAAACGGATTTTCCCTCTTTGTACGACGAACTCGAAGGTAAATTATGGTCATTAGGGAGCCTTGGACGAACTCCCGAAAAGTATGGAGACTTTTTGAGGCCTTTGGTGGAATCCTGTTAACCTGAATAAGTCCTGGTTGCCTGGGAGAGAAAAGTAGTAATGAGACGGTTGCCTTTCGTTTCTTTAAAACATTTAGTGACCTTGCTTCGCCTACTAGCTAAACTGACTACAACTGGATTTATCTGACTACAACTAGCTAAATCCGGTTTGGGAACTGATATTAGAAAGAGAGGACTTCCAACTGAAAGGAGTAAACCTAATGATTTCATGACTTCATCAGCCCTGAAAAAGCTCCAAAAAATTATACAGGTAAGAAGAGTAACTATTGTATTTTTTGAGATAAATTTCATTCAAGCGTTAAAAAAATTATACTGCTAGAAAAATGTCTATAATTGCTAAACAACAGTTACTATTAAGAAAAGAGGCTTATTTTATATGTTTACAAAATTGGTCATATGAGTAAACATTGTGAGGTCAAAAATAATATTAATTGTTCTAAATGTAAAAATAATATCAATTGTTCTAAATGTAATTATTCCCATTTTGAAATTGTGTACCCTAAACTGGATGAAATTCACAATCAAAAGTTTTACATAAAATTGGAAAATTTTCAGCCTAATTACAGAGAAAATAACAGAAACGAAAGTTTTAAATTTCAAACTCTGTCTTTTCATACTGATCAAAGGTGAGGAAAAGAAAGTTCGAACCACAGAGTGATTCTAGCTCTCATTGATTCCGCTTGTGAAACTAGCTGGGTTACGTTGTTTGAAGGCCACTCCGCTCAGAGAGGAAACCATAATTCATTCTGTCTTCGGGGGGGGGGGGGATGAAACGAGAATTAAACATCATTGTGTGTTTTCTACTGACGTTAGTGATTTAAAACCCTTTTAATCATGTAGTTTTAAAGTACTTTCGGAAAAGAAAATATGTGTATTTATTTCTAAAATAGGGAATAAGCGTATTCTAAACGAGTTGGAAAAATAAAAGAATTATTTTATCGGATCTGAATTGTAAAGAAACCGAAATTGAGCTCTTATTTGGAGCTAACAATATATGAAAATTATTGACTGAGAATTTAATCGTGTTGAGATTCTGCATTATCGGCTACGGAAATTAACCTAGGATGGACGGTAATCAGAAAATTAGATTCGAACGTTAAAAGTACTATGTTAACGACATCGTCGTTGCATATTAGGAATGCTAGTGTTAAACTATTATAGGAACTAGAGGTTTTAGGAATAACTGGCCCCTTCCTTAGTGAAACAAGAGAGACAGTTATGATTTAAATGATTTCCAAGAGAAGTTAACCATTCTTCCAAACGGAAAGTATGAGTTAGAGCTTTCGTGGAAGCATGACCCAGCAAATTTACCTAATAATAAAGGCTTAACTTGGGTTAGACATGAGAAAATAATTAAACGGATTGAGAGCAATAGCTTTCTCAGAGAGTATCGAAAAGATTTTGAGAGTTTGGAAAATTTGGGTACTAAAGAACGCGTGCCAGAAAAGGAATTAAAAAGAAATAGATGTCATTATTTGGCGCATAGGCCTGTTGTAAAACTTCAAAGTGGAACTACCGAGTATCATTCTTGTTTTGACGGGTCGGCTCTTGAAAAGGGTAAAACATCATTAAACAGTTTATATAAAAGCATACATCTTCTAAAAGTAAAACTTGATATTTTATACTGGTTTGAACTCTATCCGATAGGATTGAGTGCAGATATATAGAAAGCTTTTCTAATACTGTCTGTAAACCCAAAAGATAGAGACTATCTTCGCTTCTTTTTTCCTAGTAAGAAGGAAGAATTGGTGAGTAGGTATTGTCCAATTGCTAATAGTTTCAATTCCTCTCCTTTTCTGTTAAATGCTTCCATAAAACATCTGTTGGATAGTGCACCACTTGAGTTCAGTGATGTTACAGAGAAATTGAAATGTTCATTTTAAGTTGACAATTGTTTATCTGGTGTACATAATGTAAATGAAGAAGCTAATTTCCTTGATGCAGCTAAAAATGTATATAGGTCAACCTATTGACTATATGTAGGTATAGTCAATAGGTTGTTTTTACTTGCGATGCTGACAAAGCAATTTGGAAGTTAAAACTGCCTTGAGATTCAGAATAGCCTAAAACTATTGTAAATAACTTTATTAAGTGATTAAATCAAATGCATTTGTTAAAAGAAGTTACTGTGCCTCGATGTATTGCTATAAACGAACCTTTGAACTTCAAGTTTTTGCTGTTGCTTTTAAAATTTCATATGTTGTACGTGTATTTGTTCGAACTTTATTAGAAAATGGTGTAAGAGTTACATTCTTCCGTCCAAAGCCTAGAGTAGCTCCATTGAAATCTCTAACCATGCCTAGATTAGAACCAACGGCTTCTTGCATTGGAGCTAGGCTGACATCCTCAATTATCCATGAAATACATCTATCTTAAATAAAAGTAATCTAATGTTTGATTCACAAGTGAATCTTTGATGGATAAGACAACATGGAAATTGGTCTGCGTCTGTGAGCAATTGAGTAAAAGAAATAAGAGATCGTACACTATTTCAGTCATAGAGGCATGTTTCTGGTAAAATGAATATGGTAAAATGGGTGTACAACCACGGGATTTGGTATCTCGTGGTTGAATACCCAAACAGATGTTAGATTCTAAATGGTGGGAAGTACCTCAATGGTTAAAAATTAGTAAACAGTGGCCTACCAGTGAAATGACTCATGAACCAAAAGAAGTTGTTTCGGGAAAGAAAATCTCGATTAGTTAACGTAAATATTTCTGGGGGTCCAGCTCCGTGATATGTTGTACGATTTTCTAACTACAATTCCATTGTTCAATAAATCTGCTGGTATTTAAGATTTAGTAATAATTTTGTTGTTGTTTCTTGTGGCACTTTCAATGGACAAGCTCGCTGAAGTAGTTTGAAATTTAAGCCTATAAGCGTCTCTTGTTTTTGTAGCAGCACCAACTAAGGCTAAGAATACGACTTTTGCTAATTTCTTATTACATTCGCTGGCACTGTCCCTTTTCACTGGGGAGCACAATCATTCACTTTACATATAGAACACAGAAGAACAGCCATGTCCGAGCCGGGACTTAAACCCAGGACGCCCAGATTACGGGTAAGACGCGCTACACATATGCCAGGACCCGGGATTAATAATTTTAGGGTTTCTATTGAGGCAAGAAAATTTTCTGAACTATTGTTGCACGATATGCAAAATGCTGAAAAGGTGCTGTTTCGATTAGTGCAAAGCAAGATGTTTCCGAATTTGAAATCAATACCCACAGTAAATGCCTTTAAAGATAATGAGAGAATTTTTAGAGTTTAAACTAAAATAACTGAAAGTAAAGATTATCTAAAATTTATTGCCCTATTTTGAGGCCTAGTAAATGCAAATTACCTCAAGATTAATCGAATATTATCATCTAAAACGCAGGCGTTCAGATTCTTATGTCTATACTACGTAAGAAATTCTGAATAATGAAATTGCGAAAAACTGTTAACGAAGTTATTTGAAAGTGTGTGCCTTGCCATCGATATAGTTCAAAAATCTCCCATGAGTGATCCGGTGAGGCTGTCTGCGGATCGTGTTACAGATGCTAAACGCGTTCGATGCTCTATTTGCTTGGACCTCTTTTCACTAACGACGGTGGTAAGGTGTGGATACTATTGTGCTACCTGTGCCAATGTCGTAGGATGCATCTAGAGTTAGTGAGTTTATTGTCTATTGAGTGTTTTATGCTTTCTTTAAGACTCTCTATAGTCCATCCTACCAGACCAGAATATATATAGATACAGATAACGGGACTAACTTTTTTGGCATCAATAGTGGGTTGAAAAATCTAGATTGGGATAAAATCATGCGAGAGACAGATATTAAATCTATTAAATGGAAATTCAATCCCCCAACTGTTGCTTGAGGAGGGAGATTAGTACGAGTAATTAAGGAATTATTGAAGCGTACTTTTGCGATTCTAACGTATGAAGAACTAATTATTCTAAGTGATTGTGAGGCGGTGTTAAATTCTCGTCCATTGACAAGCATTTCGGAACACCACCCAAATGATTTTATTTTATTGACACTGCGTTTGTTTTTAAACAAAAAATCTTCATATGACACCATGGATTTAGATTTAAGTGAATTCTCTAGACATTAGAAAAGATAACAGTTTCTTAGAAAACTGTAACAGGACTTTAGATCACGTTTTAGGAAAGAATTTCTTGGTTAACTACGTCAAAAAAGCCCAGGAATGTCGAATCATAATTTCCAGATAGGTCTCATAATTGAAGAGCCATCCAAAAAATGTGTACTTTAGGAAAGATAATTAATTTGTTTCCAGGTGGTGTAGTAAAGTCCGTACCTTGAAATTGAAATGTAAGAACTCTGAACTCATCCGACCAATTCAAAGAGTTTCTCATCTTGAAATACAATTTGTAAATGATGACGAAATTGTAAAATTCGTTGGTGTTGCGACATCTAGTAATAATAAAGATAATAAAAAATCAATATTAATGGAATCCTAGAAAATAAAGTTGCAAGGTCAGGTGGACTAGTCAAGAAACCTGAAAGGCTCGAAGTGTTCAATGAGGTTGCACATGCTTTTGAGTGATAGCAATAATCTTAAAAGGGCGGAAGAATGTTGCGACGCCATTGGAGCATGGATTGTAACTGTAACTATGACGATGCTACGTGACATCATTATGTACTTGTAAATAAAATGAAGCAATGACAAGTGTATGCTCGATGGTTACGCTTCTCTGTGGTTGTGAATCAATATAACTTCTTTTTCTAAATGAAGATTGAACTTTTTTCCAACAACAAGCCGGCGTCTGTTTGATATAGCCTACAGCAGGGGTGCACAACCTTTTCACGATGAGGGACAAAATATGAGAAGAGATCATGATGAGGGCCAAAACAGCACATAAATGTTAAAAAATATTTAAAACGTGAAAACATTTTTATGGCAATACGCATGAATTACAATTATTAATTTGCTTATTTCACTCATGCATACATTATGCAATAAATAAATGAATAAAACGCAAAAGTTATAGCTATGATTAAAATACTTTACCTAAAAAAGATTCCTGCTAAAAAGGGGACAAACTTGAAATAGAATAACAGAGGATGACTTTCTGATAATTAAACAGAGAACACATTTTAAATTTTGGAGAAAAAACTAATAATCAAAATTAGCATAAATTAATGAGATGGCTGGGACTGAATATTTAAAGTTATTGATTTTATATTGGGCTTAACATTGGTTGTGGCAATACGTTGAATAGCAGAAATTTTTTCATTTCATTCTTATTTTTGATTTGTTTACATTCAATAGTGAGAAAGTTTGCTCACAAATGTAAGTGCTGCCAAAGAAAGTTGCACATACAGCTGCATTTTGCTTTAAGCATAAAATTCCTAGGGTAAACCTTTATAAAATTCTAATACCAGTTTTTCTTTTAATTGATTTTTGAAAAAATCAGAATTTTGTAAATCAATTGAGGCTAACTGCATACTCTCAGCCACTAGATTTACATCAACAGAAAATAGAGAAGAAAATACATCCATTTTTATGGCATTTTTCAAAATCTGAAAACCGATCATCAAATTCTTTATACAAGATTTGAATTTGATCTTCATACTGCATCTTCATGTATGGATATTTTTCACGTCCGGGAGCTTCTCCTATACGAAAATCATACTCGAAGGTAGCCATGAAAGGAACAAACTGAAAATCCGCGTAATAAAATTAAATAAACTTGATGAGCAACTGTAAATTATTTATTCTGATGTAGAATCGTTTTCGTATCAGATTTTTATCCTGTTTATTTGAAAAAAGTCCCATTTCATTTTAAATTAGTCTTATTTTATTAACACCATTCGCGGGCCAACTTTGGCCCGCAGGTCATAGGTTGTGCATCCCTGGCCTACAGAATTGACATTTGAATCTGTTCCTTACAACTACAAATCGACAGACGTTCAACTGCTTTTTGAATTTGACCCATATTTGACAGGTGTCTGTATTACAGATGTTAAATCAGTGTAACGAATTTTATTCATCTAGCTTTCTTCGTTTCATAGTTATCATGTTAAGTTGTATTCGAACTGCGGGACTTGCTTTGTATGGATTTTGGTTCAAAATTTGATAGAAATCTACAATTTTGGTGTAAAGATTATATACATTTCTTTCACCTTGATGAAAACGTTTTTGAGTTATTTTTGTCGCAGTCAGACAACATAAAGCCTTTTTTTTTAAAAAAAATAATGGAGTTCTAAAACGTAGAGATTCGTCCAAACCCCGAGTTCTTTTAAGATAAGGATGCCTTTCCTATCCTTCGTAGATGAGAAAGTAAAAAGAAAAACAATTATTTGCAGTTTGGTAAACAGAAATCAGAGTTTCCCTCGACCTCTCCGCTTATTTTTTTCCGTGACTTGTTTTGATATTAAGCTTCGTTGAGGTTATGAAGGACGAACTCGTTGCATCTTTCCAAGCTGAATGATTGCATTTAAAATTTGACATGGATTTATAATACGGAAAATTAAAATTTGTATCGAATTTTATAGTTCCTTTCGTTTTCGAGTCACAACATTCACATACTATATGGAACATACAGATGAATATATCGTCAAGCTGTCGACATTTTTTATTCACATCGAATTCGCAATGCATCGATAGCATGACTTTACCTTATATTAGCCCTTGCCCTACTTTCGTGTTTGTATGAATAGAAGAACATACTGACGGAAGGACTTAATTTCAAGATTTGACTCAATTCTAAAGGCATGACATTTCATTTTTTTCTAGTATTTTATAATTTTACTAATAGATAAATATAACATCTAAAATGTGTTTTTTGGCCTGGATTGTCCTCTGAATATCCATTTCCTTATCTACACTTCTTGATGCACGAAAAAAGAAAAAAAAATTGAAATAAATTCAGAAGCACTGAAAAAAAAAGAAATGTGTTTAATTTTGGTTCCGATAATGCCAAAATCGTTTGTTTGTTTGTTTTCTGTCGACACGATCCTCATTCAAACAAGAAGGGTTGCCATCCAATGAGAACATGGGTAATCCTTAAAGATTAGTCCCACACGAAACATTTAATAACATTCATCCGACACATTCTCTCTCACGAGCAGTCCTGCAAACTCGAAAATTCTCTGGCAGTGCTCCCTCCCTCCGGCAGGGTGGGCGGAAGCGCATGCTCTCAAACAAGTGAGGCGCGTATCTCACCCCATGTAACATACAATCACTCGGACGCTTTTGTGTCCAGACAGCAAATAAACTCGTTTCAGCCCCTTGATCCCGATGATTCGGGGGAGAAATTATTCAGCGCCGTAATCTCCCTGATCCCCTCGGACAAGATGAAATATTGATCATCTGCGCGGACACAAAGGCCGCTGTCCGATGCGTAATCCGGACGCGAGCCTTGGAGTGGGACGAGCGCCGGTTTTGAACCACGCGTTTCGAAATTAATTAGGACGAGTTGACGGTGCATTATAGTAATCTGCAGCGGAGGGTTAAGATAATATTGGACGAAATGCGAGTGCTGACGATGTCGGATAAGGAGAAAGAGGGGTGGGAGGAAGATGCCGTGTTGTCAAGTTGGACGATCTGGACAACAAGGGAGAAAAGGGACATCTGTAAGCTGATTAGTGTTGTTCCTTAGGTTAAGAGGTCAAGTCGAATGAGTTTTGAGAGGAATTTCTGGAGTAAAATTGGCAGAAATAAGGAAGAGAACAATCTTGGAGAAAAGAGGAAAGACCAGATTTCCGTAAGTAAAAATTTGGTAAGAATGTAGAAAAATTTTGTCACCATCTTTTGACGTCGAACATTGTTATGAAACGGATGCTTATAATACTCAGTCTTTCTTTTTAAATGCTTTTTGAATACATACGTTTAGTTTGAAACAGGAAGAGAGTATTTCTTTAAAATTACATATTTAACTTATAAGATGTCTTTTGTTGTCAAAAGAACCTAACTTGACTGTCTGAAGACAACGACAAAGAGACGACACGACAGTGCTATTTCACAGATGTGGTCTCGTGCAAAAAAAGCGTTTCAATAGTTTGTCAAGAGGATTACAATAGAAATGAATGTTGTTTGTATCCTTATCAGTGTTTTTTTTGTCGTAAGCATTTTTTTTCTATCCTTCTTTTATTTAAATTATTATTATTATTATTATTTTGCAGATTTTGTTGAAAGCAACACGTTTCTTTCCCCATAACGATAGGATAAGGCTCTAAAGAATCCAATTTCCATAAATTCTACGCAGAGCTTGATTTTCTTAATAATTTGATCTTCAATTAAAGAGTGGGACACAAACGTTTTGTCAATCTTCCTTTTTCTTAAAGATTTTGCATTTCTATCTGTCGCATGCTTTCGTTTCAGGTTTTAGTTTCGTATATTCTAGATCCGAAAAGATCCGTCAAATGCTCAAATTGCTCCCTATTTACCACTTAGAAATTGGTTGGTAACCATATACATCCAGAATCCTCATTAAATCGAACGCCCATTCAAGATCTAGATAATAACCAATTTTGATCACTTGATACGTCATTGTAATTTCATGTACTTGTGTGTATGTATTTGCGCTCTGCAGTTCGTTTGACTGGGAACTACCAAACACGGGACATATATTTTGGAGAGTTAATACGTGGCCCTCGGAACTCCTTAACATTTTAATATAGCTTTTCTACGAAAAGTTTTTTTAAATATTTTTCAACTTAATTTCAGATAAAAGATTACATTTCTACTATGAATTTCAAACTATTTTCAGTGTTTCATCAAATATCAGTTTGATTCTCCCATTGCTCAAAACTCAGAATGGAAAATTCTGCTTAGTTTACAAGAAATATAAAAAAGTTGAATTACAATAATTATTTAGAACCTAAAAGAACTAATATTTACATTTTAAAGAGTGCTATGATGTTGTGGAACCGTCTACCGTAGAAAAGTTCACTTATACAATATATAGTACTTAAGTAGAACAATTAATACGACTTTAATGTTAGATTTTTTGGCAGACTTGAAATGATATCTAAATGATTTATTTGAATGCAAATCGAACCATTAGTAGCGAACTGAATAACTATTTCAGTCGCCTGAGAAAGCTATTTAGTAAGGAACATGCCTTTTTTTTCTTCATGTGTGGGTCTCGTGAAGGAGTGATTTCGGTTATCAATGTTCAAAATGTGCAAGGATGACACATTTTTCATGAAGTCACAATTTTTATGTGCATTGCGAATGGCAATCTAATAAATTTTCTGTCATTATTAATAACAGAGTGACAGTTTCGGTATTAAAATGTTTCTGTCAAACTGTGTACAAATTTTTAAAACAAGTTTTCTATTCATCTTCTATTGGGGGAAAAATGTTGATGCTCCTAAAACTATTAAAACTTAAACTTCATTTACCTTGATGAGCTTCAAAAAACACTGATCATTAAATTTCTTCGGCATTACTTTGAATTCTAACTTCATGAAAATGAATTTTTAATTGCTAGCGTGAATGATATAATAATACACAATGTTAGTTTTAACTAAGCAACAATTTGAATTTTTGAATTATTGATACCACATTCTTATTTTATTGAAAAGGAAGGATGGAAACTTTTTCAAAATAGAAATGTTTAGAGATAACTTGAATGTAAAAGAAGCGAAAATGAATCACGAGTTGAATCTTTTTGTTTGTTTAAAAATCGGCCATCTTTGATATTTTTGAAGCTAATACAATCCTAGGGATACTTTTAACTAGATACTACGTATGACACTGCTATTAAGGCCAGTATTATCAATTGCCAAGATAATAACTAGATAGTGAGGATCACAACGCGCATTCGAAACATATTGTTATGTACATGTTATTACTAAGGAAATTAAAAATAATTTCCTTAGAAATAACATGTTTCATTTTGAAGCTATGATGATCCAATTCTAACAATTAAATTGCATTCTCCGAATGTTAAAGTGACTTGGAAGACATAAAAAAGAATGGACATTATCTCAAGAAACTTTTTCTTACGCCCTCTCTGATTATACATATTTGGAGCGACATCTGGAGATGATCTGAGAAATTATGTCAGTGTAATTAAAACTCGCGGTGGGTGAGCGAATTGAATTTTATTGTTTTAGATGTAATGCATTGGGAAAATGCTGAGAGAGAAGTAATTGGGGTTCTAGCAATAACAAAAATTCGCCTCAAAACTCAAATATTACGGATTGCCTTTAGGGATTGCGACAGTGCAAGTGCTTAAGCAGTGATTTGTCTTATCAAATATTTCATCACCTAACACGACATGAATAATTACATAGTTTTTATTTCTGAATTTTTGAAATCTAACTTTATCACACGGCTGAGCCAAATGGAAAGAAACTCAAAAAATATTAGCAAAATTGTCAAGTTTAATAAAAGGCTTTATTTTAATATTTGTGTTTTATATTTGTTTCAAATTAATTAAAATTTTAAAATTAACTTCTCTGCAATATTGCACTTATATCCCTCCAATTCCTCAATTTTTCATTTTGTTTAAAAAATAAAAAATAAAAAAAGAGCAATCTGAAAAAAATTATCAAGTTTTTGGTGAACATTTTCATGAATTTGTTACACTTGTACGGTAATATATTTTTAAAAATAATTTTCTTATAAAAGGAAATGTTCTGTGCAATGGGTTCTTCAAGCACTGACGTAATACGTGTTTATTTTGCATGCACGCACACATACACAAAACATTTTTACAATGGTGTCATTTCTTTTCTCCTCTAATTATATTTTAAAAATCTTTAAATTCTACTCTTATTTCAAAGCCTGCACTATTAAAAAATTTACATTAGACTAGTTAAATTTAGAATATTCTTTTATAAAACTGTAATATCCTAAATAAAGATTATGCTACTCAATTAATTATATTTTAAAAAATTATTGCATTAGCATTAAATTAACTACTTATGCATAACACGAATGAATGCTTTAGATTAAATAGAATCTAATAGATGGCAGCACTAGCTGTTTCAATAGCTGAACTCAAAAAAATGTCAACGGATAGTAAGTCACTGAAACTATCACTGTTCGCCGGGAAAGTTTAATGATGTCAAATTATACATTTTGATCAATTAATTTACATCAAAAAAATTTATAATTCTATTTTTTTTTCAAATTCCGCTATGCCGTTATAATATTTTTTTTTTGATTCTAATGATTAGATAATTCACAAGAAAGATTAGATAATTCATAATTAATCATTTGATTGGAAAAACTGCCACCTTCCCCCCCCCTTTTTTTTTCTTTTTTCGTCTTTAGTTCAAAAGCAGATGAATCAGGTTTTTATTAACCCAGTGTCCATTCTAGAAGGTGAAATCCTGAGCTTTTAAAAACACTTTAGAATAATAAACTAAAAAATTAAATTATTTTAGATTTAAACTGACCAAGTAATTGTTATTTAAAGTAAATGGGTGGGAAGGGAGTACAAGCAAATAATTTCTGGCTTTCGAAAAATTTAAATGTTAAAATGAATTTAAAAATATTCGATCATTGCGTACGAATGCAAATTATTTTTAAAAAAAAGCGTAATACACACATTCTGTTGTCTCCAAAAATGTATATAAAAATATTTGAAATCTGGCGTAAATAAAGTGATGTGCAAAATTACATTATTTCATTAAACTGAAATCTTATTTTAAAAAT
This sequence comes from Argiope argentata, assembly GCA_026289955.1. Lineage (NCBI taxonomy): Eukaryota > Metazoa > Arthropoda > Arachnida > Araneae > Araneidae > Argiope > Argiope argentata. Next base: position 4,631,423 of record JAOUZG010032936.1, on the reverse strand, counting down.
TACTGTGATAAACAATTTCATAAAATAGTAATAAAAGCTATTTTATAGTGATAATTACTTTAACGAACTTCCTTCGATTGTTATATAGAAATGGCTCTGTTAAACAGTTTCTTCTAGCTCATGACAGAACGTTGCTGGTGTGACAGATTTATTATTACATAAAATGACAATATGAATTCGTAAATCAAGTCCTGTGCAGTGCCGGTATGGTGAATTTTTTTATTAAATAAGAAAATACGAATACATCTGTACATAGTATAAATGGAAGTCACCTAAAAGCACCTTTATGAATGAAAGCTAAAAACTCGAGAAATACTTAACTGATATTTGAGATACATTTATCATTTTGTAGGCATTTATTGGGGAAGGGCGAACTATACTGAAGTCATATCGAAAAAAAATAAGTTTCATAATTGAAATTTTAAATATTTTCCTACTACGATTCGCGCATGCCTAAAACAACTACTGGAATTGACTTAAGCGAAGAATGTTTTTCTCATCCTACACTCTCTAGAGTTACGTCCAAACAAAATCTTTTTGTCTTGATATCAGGAGGAAAAACAGACGATATAGTGTTCAAAAAAATATTATGAAACCAGCTGAATTTTATTTTCATACAAGATTATACAGAATTGGAAACAAGTATGGAACAATGGGGGACAATGACTTATTTGTATAATTTTAAATTTTAAAACTGTTTTTCTATTGTATGTTTTTAGTGAATTTTTGTATAACATTATTAAATATTTTAACATATATTTTTACCTTTTTAACAATTTAAATATTTCTGAATGTGGGCTAAAAAAGTGTTTTGTGGTCATTTTTAATGATTTCTAAATATATTTTTGTTTACTTGATATCGCGTGACATGCTCATGTCTTAGCAGGTGGAGGCTAGACTTAAGCAAAGCTAATTTCACTTCTTGGATGTTATGCCACGGGTAACGCAGTGCGGGTATTGCTAGTTGGTATTGAAACACAATCAAAGGCAAAAACAACAATTGCAGTAAGCAATAGCACAGAAGCAATAAATCAGAATCTGTAGACGATACCATTTGTTTGTTTACGATATTATAAGGTCTTCCCAGCCACAAGTGCAGACCGCTTCGTGTTGTGCACTGAAGTTCCTGAAGATATAAATGATTTCCAAGTCGTCAAATATTCTCTCATGTTCAATCTTTTGGTTTCATGATCATTTTTTCATAATTTTTGCAAAGAGGGTTGGTTGGCCACATTTAGCTTCCTCCCCAGAAGCAGTCTAATATCTGGATCCTCCAACAATGCTTTCTGGATTTCACTTGAAAACCAGCGCTCTCGGAGGCCTGAGCTTTCATGTAAATATTTTTCTCCATTCCGGACTCCTTTTTTGGCATCATCTGTAACCTTAAAGGGCAAATCGTCTTTTACTTCAGAAGTTCCTTTTTAATTCAGTAAATTTTTTGGAAATAAAGGTATTCTCCTGTCGGCATCACGCTTCTCTTTAGGCTAATTTTTGAAGGAAATTGAAGGCGAGAGTACAGAAATAGGCTATTTGTTGCAAATGGTTGTATCTCGGGCCTGCTTTTTCATCGCCCGAAAGAATCGCCTGGCACTGATGTCTACCACTATCATATAGGGGCATACATTATGAAGTAGCGGCAATTTTTCCCGCCACTAAGTGCTGGACTTAAATCCTTCTTCCAAGTCTCCATTCGAATAAGATGGTCATAAGTTGATTTTTCTGGAAACATTTGTCCCTCTCTTTGTGCGTGACCCTCGATATATAATTTGATTCGTAGTCAGCGTGCCTTTTCGATGACACTGTTTTCCATTTTTCTTCGGTTTCTACTTTCGCAATTTGAACGTCATCTTCGATTTTTATTACACATGTGTAAACATGATTTTTTTATTTCATCGATTAGGGTATTTATCTCTTTATTTAAAACTCAAATCATGTCTTCTTTTTTTTATGCTTTTGTCGCATTTCAGTTTGAGATATTTATCTCTTCTTTAAATTCTCCTCCATGGATTTAAGCAAAGCACTCAGATGAAAAAAATTTTAAGACTTTTTGTTTGAAATTTCGTCAATACTTTTTTTTGCAAAATACCAACCACCCATGAGACCAGTGCCATGGAAAATGTTATCTTAAGTCCTTATATCAAGGCCCATTGTAGTTTGTGCATAATCAAAATATTCGCCATGTTCAATAACAAATAACGACGCTCATTCAAAATACACGATGTCTTACTCCACACAAACAATAAAATTACAGCCGAAAGCTATACTTGAAATAAACAACATTTAGGCAGAAATCTGGTAGTAAATAACCATTACAAAATTGTAGGCTGAGAGAGGACCCACAGTAAAGAGATTTCAAGAGCCAGTCATAACTCCCTAACTTTTTAAATATTGCTATAATGTTATATAGGGTGATTCAAAACTTCATGTGAAAAGTCGAAAACTCAAAAAATAAATCGAATGTCATAGGACTATATGACTGGAAAACTCAAACCTATTGATGGAGGATGTTAAATTGATTGAAATTCCAATCGCCATTGCTATTGGAATTTTGTCTCTAATCATTTACATGTGAAGAGCATATACGAATGTTGAAATGGCGGGCGCACCATAAGTGTACACTTTGCTTGGCACAGTAAAATGTAAAAATCCTTTTTGGGCTGCATTATTTTTGGAAATTATCATGGGAAAATGCCAAAATTCAGCTTAATTCTCGATAAATGAATTTTTTTATTTATACAAATCTTGTAGGAAAGTGGCTTGTGACATATTTCTTTTACTTCTCTTCTCTTCGGCCCCATTGGCCACAGGATAGTCAAAATTACTATTCTTCACAGAGAAGCCTAGCTCATAATAAATGACGTCACTCCTACTAGAAATCAGTTTACTTGTTATGTGACAAAAGAATTCGATTCGTCTCTTATATACAAGCTGCTGATTTACTGGCAGATATTCGGCTGGATGATTAACGCAACCCCCTTCTTCGAGAAGTTGTTCATTTGCATTTCTTAGCCCCTTCCTTCAGATGAGTCAGAAATAACTGCTGAGATTATACCATTATCTTTGAAAGAGAATGAATTATTTATTTTTTTACTCTCGCATTTCAAAATGAGCCGTTATCATTCTTTTTACAATTTTTCAGTATCGCCCTTGTGTGTGTGTGTGTGTGTGTGTGGCAGATTTTGGAGAACATCTTTTAAGAGAAGCCTGGTCGTTAGAATATAAAGTATTTCGCTAGCTACAAAATGAAAAGAAATAGATCGATAAAATTCTGTACACAAATTTAACATCCATTCTACAGACTTATCTCCAACTTCGAACCAAACCTAACGAGAAGTTAAAAGTCTGTCGGTTGGTACTTTCAGAAGCATTCAGACAGTGACCTTAGCATATGAGATTTGGCATGTGATTTTGCGACTGCAACTTGCGTCGAATTTTGGTTCCAATCTGTAGTGAAAGTGCGCTTAACACACAAATTCACCTTTATTGGAGAGTATACGAGAAAGCTTTCGAGAGACAACTCCATCTGGTTTGTATCATGCCCATATTGAGACATGTCCAATAATTTCGTAAATTTAAGTAAAGTTTTTTTTCCCATTAATTCTTCAAAGATGTTGCTGGCCTTTGGGGATATTTTACTTCTTAAACATGTGGCAATTAAAGTGTTTAATCTTATAATGCACGGCTTTAATCTTGATGCCGTCTGATGTTTAAATTAATTTTCTCTGTTGAATCATGAACATTAAATCATTTATCTATTTGAAATGAATCACAAAAGATATTGTTTGTGAACTATCTGGTCGATAAAGGAGACTAATCATAAAATAGATTCAAATAATATATTAATTAATAATTTATTTTTCATTTACAATTTAACAACAAGCTATTTTCGAAAACACTTTTCACACAACTTTAAATATTTTCATTACTATAATGTTCCATGTTTTAAAGTTAATGTTTCATTTAAAGTTATTACTTAAAATTTTATGGGGGTTCTTCACTTCGCTTTTCGAGGATATTATTAAACTACATTTCTTAAGCTCTCAATGCAGATTAAAAAGCAAAAATTATTTGTATTGTTTTACCCTTCACATCTGCATTATTTTTAATCTCACTCACAAATTCCTGAATATGTCCCCGAAACAAGAATACTTAAAATGTCCGAAGCATAATTAATTTTCAAAATGTAACAGGCTTGAAGCTTGAATATTAGCAAAAAACATTCAATAAATAATTAAAAGGCTTAAAATAATGATTTCGATTAAAATTTTGCTCTTCTTGGAAAGGCTTAAGGAAAAGATTATAAACAAAAAAATATTCCAATCCTTTTAATTTCATTTACATTACAGATAAATAAGTTTATATATTTAGATTACTTTTTGTGTGGGAATTAGCTAGAAATGGCTGTTTACGAAAGGATTAAAATATTTTTTGTCATTATTTTAAAAGAGGAGAGTTGGGTATTTAATTTTCGAAATGCATTTTGAAAATTCCTTGGATATTTTTTTATTTCTCAAATTCCGCAAGGGGGGAATAAATACTTTCACTAAATATTTCTGACATCAAAAATGCATATTCTTCGTATAGGGTTCTGCAAACACAAAAAAATTGAAAAAGTATTTATATATTTATCAGGTATATAAATTATTGTTTGTGCAATAAACACCATGGAAAAATCGTAAGGCTTTTAATGGTAAAGGCATATTGAATAAATCCAAATTAATCTAGTTTCTTTGATTAAACAAAGAAACATTTTAGAAATATAAAATGCTACTTTTTGTAAAAATGGAAAATTCTGAATATGCCGATTCGAGTCTTATATTATTTATTTGCCTAAGATGCATATAGAGAATTATTATCTATCTGTTAAATTATCGGTATCTATCTAAAATTTTAAAACGGTAAAACGAAACATTAAACCAATACCTGAAACCCGCAGCTGATTCCATACAGACACAATGAAAATTTAAAAAAAATATATTTATTCAGTTTCAGAATTGTAGAGAAGTTGTTTAAGGGTATAAATTTGTATACACATTTTAAAACCTATGTCTAGTTTGTGCATTGTTATTGATCACGATAAAAGTTTTAGTTCTTCATTCAATTACTTAACCACTTTACTGGTTTATTTTCATTACTATTTAATAAGATGGCACCTTCTATTTTGGGAATATTTTCTTATTTTGATTCAAATGGAAATCCATGGAATACTTGGCTTATCTACGTATTCGAAGTCATTTTACTATTGAATTATAATTATGAATGATTTATTTTTTGTTTACATCTATCAAAATTCGTTAAATAGATGTACGTACGGCGTTAATTTAAGATAATAAAGGTTAAGGGGTTAATTTACAGATAATAAAAAGTATATTTCATCTGCCCTTCAAATCTCAAATATTTCAGTCATCAATCTGACCAAAAGCACTAGTGTTTAGTATGCACGTTGAGTTGCAAAAGCTTTAAGACGTATTCGCAGCAGTAATATAAAAAAATGGTTATTTAGATTATTTTGATTTCTATTAAAGAATATGAAAAAAATCCCTGTTTACTAATAATCTGAGCAAAGGTTTCCGACATTCTATAAATAGGAGTAACCCGTGAGGATGGCAGGTTCATCAATAGTTACATGTTGATGTATTATTATTCGCCATAATACATATAAAACCATTATACGCAGTTTATTATCTGTGTTGTTTTGTAAATTGTTGTTGCTGGACTACTTTATTGTTACTTCATTCGCTATAGTTATTGTTTATATTTTTGTGGAACTTTTAGTTTTCCCTATTTGTTGTGATGCATATTTTTTATTGTATTGTCTTCCAGGAATTCTTTTGTCATCAAAATTCTTTACCTCGCATTATCTTCATAAGGAAAGGTAGTGATTTATCGTCTATTCGCGTGCATTGGTCTGTCAGTGAAATTATCAATTCCGAACAAATATAGTTTTTATAGCTTTAGAAATGATAAATCATCAAATACAAAATAAGTCATCAGCAGGATTAATGTCTATCCTGTAAGAAATATGATATATCTGAATTTAATGAAAGGTAACAACTTAAAAAATTTGCTGGAAATGAACTCGAGAAGGCTATATTGCCAAAAAATTAAATACCGAAACTTCAAGTATAATACTTTCAGTGGAACTTGGCTAAACAAATTCATTCGTCTTGGAACTTTCTTGGTTAAGCAAAACAATTTTTCCGTGGAAATTCATGTAAAGTAGAACAATGTGTTTCAAACTGAATAAAAATTACTCAATTAAATTTAAAATAATGCACTTTATTATTTATAATGTATGCTTGTTTTTCCAAGAAAATTGTCGAGAGATGTTTGTCTTTGGTTACGCTTGAAATTTTAGTGAAAATAAGACGTGGCATTAACGCTAACTCAATTTGTAACGTCCATAGTTATAAGGGCGGTGGTTTTCAAATTTGCAATGCAATAATTTCCTATTCTTTTAGCATCTACCTTGTTTCATTGAAAGTTGATGGCTCTGTTCCGTCTCTTGATTTAACCTCCTTCAAAACTTTGTGTTATAACACAGAATACAAGTCCATAAGTTCTTTAATAATTCTGTCTATGTTCTTGCATCAACTATTTTGAATAGTCTCAGAACCAACATTTAATTAAACCCGAATTTAAAAGATTTTTTGTTTAAAGTCATTGCAGGCACCACTCTGGAAAGTTATTTGATAAAAAGTTCTTTTTTTTTCATTAGTAATTAATCAATTTGTAAAAGATGCTAGTAAAAATTATTAAAATAGCCCTTGCTTTCTGTTTATGTATGTTTTTTTTTGGGGGGGGGAGGAATGACTCCCGGTGCAATTTGATTTGTTATCAAATTACATTATTTTGTTTTTGTCACTTTTAAGGGTTTTTTTTCTTTTTACAAAATTGGGATCCTTTTTTGTAATTGTAATTTCATTTAACCGAAGTTCACATTCATGCTTTTTGCTCGGAGCAAAAATTCGTACATGAGAATTACATAATTAAATGTTCTTCTTTTCATCAAAATTGAAACAATTTTTAAATAACCAGAAAAAATAAGATGCTGATTGTTGCCAAAGAATTTCTGGCAAATAATCTGTTAAAATTTCTGTGTGAAAAGGATTGGTAACTTATTTATTGCACAAGCACCATTTTAAATGAACCCTTTTGATTGTAATAGGATGACTAAATTCTGAATATGAAAGTTAATATTCTTTAATAAGTATTTAATCACTAAGATCTTATCTTTCTGATTATAACCACCGAAGTGCTTTTGTGCGTTTCCCCAAGCATTATTCATTCATGAAAGGAAGTGTTAATCAAAATTAAATACTCGAATTCTAATTTTCTTGAAATGACCAAGCCCAGCCTCAATTAACTGAATGCGTAATTAACAACTCCGATCGGGGAAGTAAGAAGATTTATAGTCCCATTTCATAGCTGAAGATGCATCAAGAGATCTGCACTTGCCAGCTCCCCTCTTCCTGATCAATACCCCTCTACGCTTTTATCGGGATAATACCGAGCAGATAACTTCATACGAAATTTGCAAACAAAACTGATAATTTTTGAAAATGAATGCAACAGGATTTTAGTGGAACTACTAATAATTCAGCTGTCAAAATAATTTTAAGTGAATGCAGTGATCACATTGAATTTCGCAATATATTAAATAAGACATGCCTATGTTTGTTTGTTTCATTATACATTTAATGGATTAAACTCAAAGTACCGACTTTTCATTCATTTATTTATTTTTATTTGTCGAAATTTCAAAGGTGTATGTATATGAGTGTGTGTATTTTGAAAAATGTTCTTATTCATTTTAGTCTATTCTAGTTTGAGTTTTCGCTTTTTCTTTTCTGAAGGAAAAACAGAAAGCATTCTAATCCTCGGTGCAAAGATTTTAAAATATCTCCACATTTCAGACACAGGTTTATTATCAAAATTGGGGAAAGTTGTTGGGTTTCAATCAGAATATCTCAACGGGCTGACTCTTTGCCGAAACGCCTTCTATACATAAGTGAGCGTAATATTTCGAAACACAGGAAGCAAGATTATGAATTTTTATTGAATGATATTTTTAATAGTTCTTTTATGTTAAAATTTGTAATGTATCCAACAACCGATAGATTATCTATTCCTGAGTAAGAGAGAAAAAACGACTAAAAAGACTAAAAAACCATTACAAACAAAAGAAATCAATTTCGCTTAAATCATCCTCAAAACTTATTTTTAAGTTATTTGGTTTTCATTTAATCTACCAAGGTAAGTTTGAGCTGATTCTTTCTTAAGTTCCGAAACAGCAACTTATTCTTACATAAAGATAACAGGCTACTATTTTTAAAGATATCAACATTGATAGTGCGTAAGATTACTAGAACTTGTTTCATTCTATTTATATAATTAAATTAACCCTATATTCACTGTGTCTAACACTTTAGAAAGCATCAATGATATAATGTTTCAAAGACTTCCCATTTGTTGCTAAAGTTTTTTTTCTGTAGCCAAGTGATACTGGAGTTGTAAATTACTCTTCTGATCTGATAAATTTTCATAATCTGATGATCATTGTAGGTTATCTACCTTTTTACCAATCGGTGCCATAAAGAAATAGAATAGACAGTGAAACTAACAGAAGCGGCTCATATCGACATCTCATGAGCTTCCTGACGAATTAAAAGGATATTGGTTCTGAAATCTTCCCTTCGTTAGTTGAATAAAAATTGGTAACAAATTTGATTTGATAAGTTGCAGTTTCACACATTTCACATATATTTGGTTTTCGTTTACTCAATAGATTGCCCTTGATTTACTGACTAGTGAAATTCCAGGATCGATATTTGAGCAAAACATACTTTTTTCCCCCAAAAGGCCATTTTTTTTATCTAAAAATTTCTGCATTTTAGCCATTAATAATACCAATGTGACCTTACTATTCTTATGATTCGATGACGTTGTAATATCTCGTTCCTGGCTGATCAAATAAGAGAATAGTGTAAAACACAAAAACTACTTGTTCTCATCTAGGTTAATATTATTTATAAAATGTACACAACAATTGAAAGTTAATCATGGAATATTTCTTCAATCAATTCGGAGAATAAACACCAACACTCCAGGGGCAGTTCCAGAAATCCACCGATCTTTATCGAGTGGATCTTAACACAGAAACCCGAATCTTACGAAGCGTCTCACAAAATCAGGAATACCTTCGAACACCCACGTTTCTCCGACAGCTCTTTAAATGGCTCTTACTCTTCTTCTCTCTTCTCAAAACAAAATCCCGCATTTCATTTCTATCGAATCTCCACCTATCATTTTCTCATTATTGCGCTTGAGTGCCTTATCGCCCAATAGCTGCATATCAATGTTTCCTCAATGGTCTCCAGTAGATCGTGGGAATGTCTCTTAATGATTCATCTTTGCATCCGACGCTTCCCAAACACATGTTGATTATATTCAATTAACCGCTAACATCAGCTAAAATCTACCCGGATTCGACACTTAAAAACCACAGCTGATGAGGATTCTTGTGAAGAGGCCATTCATTATGGAAAAAGTTTAACATCTAGATGTTTTGATGCTATTCACCCTTGAAGATATGATGGATCTCTTTGAAACGATAAAACGCACATGTGTTGTTTTTTTATCTGGATACAATAAATGGCCCAACACACGGGTGAAGAGGATCCCTAAATGGCGGTCCGGAGGCACTTAACGTTCTGTGGGAAAACAGGTGATGTTAACTCTGACCGGAATGCCAATTATGATGTGAGGGGGAAAGGAAAAACGTTACAATGTAGACTCTTCCAACTGAAAATAGACCGGATACATTTTTAATTCGACTTTTCCATTTTGATAACACTATTTAAAGAAGTCCCAAAGTTATAAGGTTTAAGACGGAAAATTATACAATGTCGAGAAATGTCCAAAAATTCAAGGTAGTGAATCCAGGGAAATACTAAACGGGTATATTCATACTACGAACAAGCGTTAGGTCTACATATAGTCGAATTGATCGTTCGATTTGTGATATTTACTTTTCGGCACACCAGAGACGGAGCACAGCATTTCCGAAGTAGAGATGAAATTTGGATTTCGGCGCCTGATCATTTCTGTGGTTTACTGCGAATACCAGGTTACAGGTAAAACTTCAAATCACCGACAGCTGTGCGGTTTGAAAAAGGCCTTAATAGAGTAGGATCGACTTCTGAAAGGAATCGTTAAATGAGATGGACGTTCAACATTTCCTCAAATTGAGGCAGATTTAAATGCAGGCCCATCAACAAGTGTCAGTGTACGCACTACGCAACGTAATCTAATTGATATGGGCTTTCGCAGCCGCAAACCACCTCTTGTACCATTGGTAACTCAGTGAAACAAAGCCCTGCACTTTACCTGGACTCGTAAATGTTGCCATTGGGCTCTTAAGGATTGGAAAAACGTTGTCTGGTCTGAGGAGTCACGTTTCCTAACGTATCGTGTGGATGGCTGTGTACGAGTGTAGAGAAAACCCAATAAAACCATGGAACCCTCATGCCTACAAAGAACTGTTCAAGCTAGTGCGGGCTCTGTGAGGGGTAAAGGGAGAGTGCAGTTAGTATGAAATGGGACCGTTGATGTGTGTGTACTCGACCATGACAGGCCAGAGGTACTTTAAAATCCTATCTGAACCTCTCCTTACATTAATGTCCTGTGTGCATTCTGACGGACGTGGACAATTCCAACACGATAACGCGCCATTCCACATCTCTACAGTAGCTATGAGTGGCTTGAGGAGCATTCTTTTGAATGCTCTCTTGTCTTTTCTTTCCTCCTCTTAACCACCTAATTCTCCTATTATAGACCATATCTGGAATGTTTTGCAATATGCTGTTCTTAGGAGATCCCCACCACCTCGTACTCCCGTGCAGGAATCGTGGTGTGAGCTGTCTACAGAATTTCTTCACAAGTTAGTTGAATCCCTACTGTAGCACTTCTATTTATTCGTGGCGGCTCTACACGATATTATTTTGGTGTGCCAGTTTTTTTTTCACTTTAGTGTGTGCTACTTGCTACTTAACGAAAAATAGGGAGATCCAGAAAAGTACCTTAATTTCTTTTTCATTCTGAATTTCAACCAGGCATGATATATCAGTTTATTTGAATATATATCACATATTGATTGAAATCCAGGAAGAAAAAAAATTAATGTACTTTCATGCAAAAGTTTTTCTTTTATTCATATATCGAAAGTAACAAGCAATTAATTTGCCTCACATTGTAGTGTCGCTATATTCAATACAGGCGATACTTGATACACATATACGTTGCAGCACTACTACAATGAACTACAATGCAGCACTACTACTGAATGAATGATGAAACATTCAATTCAACCCGCATATTTTATAGTGCAAATTATTAAACATACTAATAATAAAATTTTAAAAAATAAACATGTTTTTGAATTTCTGTTTTACAAATGGACACAGTTTGTGATTAGACTAAATGATTAAGATATATTTCATGATAAGAATTTGCATAACTCTATTACCATCAAATTTATTTTAAATCAACATTTCTGAATGCTTTATTATAAATGAGGGCCTGGCTATTGATTATTCCTGTTTTATTATATATTATATATGTGGGTGTCTAAAAAAGTGGAACAGGCGTTTATTTCCTTTACCAGTGCGGTTAAATATTACAAAGCTTTATTAAATGAAGTATACAAATGTATGAAAATACTTTTGTTTGTGTAGAAAGTGAGAAACTAAATAATTCAATTACTCTTTTACCACCGCCATTAGAAAAAACAGCGTTTGGTATTTTTTAGTATTTATTAATAAAGCTAAAGAAGTTTCGAACTTCGAATTGTAAAATTTCTTAAAATATTAAAAGGCAAATTTAATACTTCAGATAATTTTTTCGTATTTCTGACCATACCAGTTTTTAAGAGAAACTTTCGTTGCAACTTTAAGGGATAATATACATACCGCGAAAGATTATTTAAAGCTCAGGATCAGAAAAACAAAGCATTCAAAGCGACTTTCTTTAAATTTGAAAACCGAACATGAACTAAATTTTAAACTAATCCAAAGTTGCATTTTTAAAAAAATATTTTCCCTTATCCGATAGATTTCATTTATAACATAAAAACAAGCTTTTTGAATTCGTTGGTAAATATCTACATAGTATGTTCTTCAGAGCCAATTAAACCCTTCATTCAGACACAGGGAGAATCAAAACTAACATTCAGTATGCTACTATATAAAACAGAATTATCCAAAGAGTTTAAAAGTACCACCATATATTCATAGGAAACTGGCTCTGACGATAGATTTATTGTTCTCAGAATAGATTTTTGTCCTACCAAAAGCGGTAGTTTTGAAGATTAATGTTTCTATTCCGATTATTAAAACAATATTTTTCTGTCAGATTAACATTTTTCAGGAAAGTAAAATTTGATTCTACCTTAGTTAAGACGATATTTTAAAATTCCAAACGTCTTTCGCCCAGTTATATGACGCCAGGCAGATGACGTTTCTTTCTTCTGGAGAAGAAGGCATCAGTCAAGAAGGAGACCACTTATCTCTTTGTTAATCGATGTTTTCCCCTCTCATGTGATTGGAAAGATAACTTAGGTCAGATGATCCAATGAAAGTTGGAAACTATCTTGCTTGGTCATTTGTCACCTGAGACCGGTCTATGAGACTCAAATAAAAATGGGACGAAGGAGAAAAAAGAGATGGAAGCCGACTGCCGAAGCGAGAGCTAGTGATTGGAGCTTGAATTCAGCTTGGAATTCTGTGTAAAATTCTCAGTAGAGAATTTGGAGTGTAACGTAGGCAGCCGCCCTTTGTAGCTGAACCCACGTAAAGTTCATCGGAACTTTTGGACCCCTGTGCGTCTCGTCTGAAGTGTGAAAGCTCATTCGAGCTCCAATTAGTTGAACAGCTTGCCTTCTGAGTTGCTCTTACAGCCAGATCATCACCTTACATTCCCGGAAATCCCAGCAGGTTAATCGGCGAGCAGATAATCCCGAACCTCCGGCTGAATCTTGCGGGAGTTTCAAGAGCTCCATCATATCTCTTCACCTCCGAGAGAGATTCCTTACTTATCTGAAACACAACAGCTTCCCTTAGTGGAACTCTGGATTGAATTACTTATGTGCTTGTAAAATCATTAATCAGGAAGGTGTACCTGTGCAAAATATATATGTATATAGCTGGAAATAAATATATTTTTATTTCTCAAAGACCTTAATTTGTTTTCGGCGCAACTCACCAGTATCCCAGCCCACGACGCTACAATCTCATATTTTCAAAACTTGTCATCAGTTCATTGAATTATTTAACTGCATTCTGATTTCACTCAAATTAACAGAACTTTTAAAAAAATGTGAAAAATTATTTAAATATTTCATAATAGTTTTTAAAATAATAAATTATTAATAATTGTCTAAAAAATACTTGTAAATAAAACATAAATAGTTACTTTGGTGGCATTTATAAAAGTATTCTTTCAAAAAAAATTATCATTACCTTTTGAAGGAAGTCGTCATATCTTAAGGAAATTTTATAAAGCATATTAATTTCATGAAATTATTACACAGGTAATCAGAGAATATCCAGAACTAAAACTTTAATGGATAACCAGGTTACACAGGTTGTCCAAACATATCATAACTATTTTTCCGATTTTGTTGACTTTTCGATGTCTTTGCGGTGTTATCGTGTCTAGATGACAAGGGCATGCGCAGTTTATTTCTGTTTTAAAATTAACACGCATTGATTCCTTCCGCAAAACACTGAAAAATTACATCCGCATGCAATGTTGCGTGAAAAGGAAATGCAGAATTCAAACATAGTAGTTTTCGACACCTCTGTTTGTAATGAATATAGAAAAGAGCCTATTAGAATCACAGAAAGTAACACATTGTGAGAAAGCAGAAAACATATTGTTAAGTGTGGTTAAACACAATGGGAGGTTGAAATAAATGGATCAATTTTCCTTGTAACAACTTGCTTTAAAGCTAGCTGCTAAACCTGAATGAATCTGTGAAAAAAACGCTCGGCCCTTCTAAAAGTTCAAGAAAAATTGCATTTAGCTGCAAGATGAAGCTGTGCGTCCTATTATTCTGCATGTTTCTTGGCCATTGTGAGGCATTAAGAAATCTTGGAAATTTGGCGTCTTCCCTGAATCCCCTCAACAGTGAGTCGATAAAACATATTTTAATCTCCACAAGCAGTTTTATGATGTTTATTCCAGTTTTCCAATCTGATATATCAAACGACTTTCGTGATTAGTGAGTAAATACGTTTTTTTTTTCAAAGATCTATAACACTTTTATGTTATAGATCTTTGATTTGAAAAAATTATTTTGAATTAAAAGGATGCTGCCGATTTCGCAGAATTCACGGCCTCTAATAAACAATTTAAAAACTGCACCGAATCATTCTTTATCCTTAAGTTGTGAACAGTTTCTAAAGAATAATGTAAAATTTGAAGAAAGGTTGCGACTGAGAGCTCAAAGGTTAATAAAATAAACAATTTAAAATATTAAGGATACCTTCATTCAGCTGAGGTGATAATTTCAAAGCTAAAATAAGATCTCTTATGTGTGGAAGTATAATTTTATTTAGTAAAAAATGAACTGCTTGAAGGATTATCATAAAATCCTACTAAATCTTGCTTTGACTGCGCGCCGAATTTCAAATATATTTGCTAAAATTCCATTTAGAATCTACCGAATAATTTGTACTTCTATACTCTGCAATTTATGAATTTTCAAGGGTTTTTTTTCTATAAAAATATTAAAGCATCATTTTAAAACTTAATGCCACGTCTCTGCCTCTAACTTCATGTAACTCCATTCCGATTCCCAGTAACTTATCTAGATCTCAAATACGAGAATTTCCCTAAACGCTCTCTTTTTCCATGTTAATCTTATATGGTTCTGTAATGCGAAACGACTGGCCTTCACTAAAATGTTTCGTGTACATAACAAATAGAATTGAAGTTAGGCAATTAAAATAACACGATTTTAGTGTCAAAAAATTCGGAGGCATCATGTGCTTGAAATTATATATAGAAGGATTTATCTGGGAATAAATATTCCTTGCAAACCAGCTGGTCACCTAAGGCGATTAGCATTTCATAAGATATTAGGTATCGAAAATGCTTTAATCAGTTCTCAGTATTAGCTTTACTTCATTCCTGAATCGATAATTATTCTTGAACATAAAAAAATGAAATGAAGCTTGAAATTTTATTTCATTAAAGTAAAAGTTTATTAATTATTTATATACATTTGTGACTTTAATTTCAAGCCCGTAATTATTATTGAACAATTTGTATGCATATACCTATAGCTTTCTCTTTATTTAGCAACATTATATATATATATATATATATATATATATATATATATATAATATACCATTTGAATTACTTGAATGTATTTATCGATTGAGCGATTTATGCGTGAAAGATAATTTTTTTCTTTTACTGACAAAGTGTATAGATTTTTATTTTTATTTCTTTTGTTAATTTATATATTGTGTAATTTTTTTATATATTTTTCTAAAGGGGCTTGTCTCACCAGTTGGTAATCAATTTTTCCTTGCTATTACAAATAAATTGCTATATTTTACATTTTTAGGTTTAAAATTGTTAATATGCACATTCATTAATGCAAAATTTTAAATAACTGTTTTTAAAGATATTACTTTTTGAATTTTTATTTTTGATGCAAATAAATTGTCACTTCGTTACTTGTATTTTGGAGATCTCTGCATGGATGAAATCAAAAATCATTGAAAAATTTAAACCATTCAGTGCTGCTAATTAGCTGTCATTAACTGTGCAATTTTTAGTAAAAGCTGAATTGGCGAAATTCTGCTATCATTAGAGTCCAAAGAATCTAGTTTCCTTCCATCCAAGTCCAGAATGTTTTATTTTATAGATATTCTCAATCAAGTCTTGGCTAGCTCAAAAGCGTCGATGATTTGCTTTCAGAGTCCGGCGTATAAAAATTATTAACTTCGTAGTATATTAAAAAGAACCAATACTAGAGTATTATTAAATGCATGCCAATTAGCAAACTACTCTTAGTACAGAACCTATTGGCATGCGACCTTTAGAATTTTTTCCCCTGGAATCTGGAGCTTATTTTAAATCTAATTTTTTGACATACTTTTGTGTACGAGGAATTTTAAAATAAAGAGAAAAAGCCTAAATTATACTACTTTGGGACATCGCAAATACACATTTTTATGGTAAAGTTTAGATAACGATAAAATCTTACAATGGTGCTATTCACAATTAAATGCGATTGCATGGAAAATTCTGTAAATTAATGTATCTGTAAATTAATGTAATTATGTAAATTAATGTAATGAATTTATCGCTGTTAAATTCGAAAAAGTACTTAAGTTGGCAAAAAGTGCACGATATTATTGTTAGATAATATTATATTATGTAAGCAAATATTGTAAACAAATATTATGTAATTTTGTATAATTGAATTACTTTTATTCCGATCTTGCTCTCCTTTCAATTCCTAATACTAACTCACGATCTTACTGCACCCCTTCTTCCGCTGTAAAGCGGAAACGTCATCGTCATCATCAGCTCACACTCTCCCTCTATATTTATCTCTTTCAAATTTTCCATCGTTCATAAAATACTTTTTATTCATCCAATCAAGTTCAAGTGAATTTATTTAAACTTGTAGGGAATGACATTTGATGTGAATACAGTTTTTCAGATATTATTTCATTAATTTTTTACAAGTTCATTAAAAACTATCTTTCTAGCCAAACATCTTCCTTTTCCCACCGCCAAATAAATAACGAATTCAGTTTGTTTTTTACCCTACACGAATGATGTAAAGCTTAATATGTTTTCAGCCGATTATTTTAAACGATTCTGTTTATTTGCATAATGTTTGATGTATTTAAAACTAAACATTGTTAATTAATCGATTTTTTCGATTCATTTTGAACTAATTAAAATAATACAGAATAAAGAAAATTAGAAATTTCTAATCTATAATGTGTTATCCTAACTGGTGTAGAAAAATCACATATTTTGTGTTGCCACAATTGACTTTAAATCCTCAATTGGCGTTGAAAATTCAATGCAAATATAATTTTGTGATCAATTATTTATAGTAATTATTACTGTTAAGCCGAGATAGTCTGGTTGGTAGGGCGTTGGGTTCATATACCTTGGGTTGTGAGTTCGAACATTATATAAAAGAAAGGAAAATCGCCAGGAAATTCCCTTTCTGTTTTGACGCTGAATATTGTGATTCTGTCATATATATATTAATTGTAACTATTTAATAAAAAAATAACTAAAGTAAAAAAAATTTCTTTGTTAACCTATGTAAGAATGGATTTTTAAAAAATGTATTTCATATTATTCGTTTTCAGTGGTGTTCACGAACAGATGTATGGAAGATCTGGGTTGCTTCTATACTGGGGGTCCCTTCTTTAGTCCCCCAGTAAGATCCATCAGTCTGCCACCTGTTGATAGTCCGAAGCCAAAGTTCATGCTGTTCACGAAAACCAATCCAAGAAGAGCCTACCTGTTAGAAGCGACACGTCGCTCTCTACAGAATTCGCCATTTGACCCCAGTGCACAAACGAAGTTTTTCATTCATGGATTCAAGTTCAAACTTGATCCTCAAGGTTCCCAATTTGTAAGTTCGACTCAAAATAAGATGTTTGCATACTAGACAGCAATTGAGTATATCAAAAGTTATCTTTCATGAAACTAGAAATAGAGAATAGCAACTAAAAATTCTGGTAAACATTGATAAGTGGATCCTTCCTTTCGCCAAGTGTTTTGATTTCTGAAATTCTAGGTTGGGGAGATCAATTTATCTAAATCTTATGTTTAATCCCCTTCAATTTAGTGAAAAGTGAACTATTTCATAACTAATAATTTCTTTTTTAGTTTTCTCGGATGATCTATTAAAACAAATTTTCTATTTAAGCGTTTAACTAGATATGCCATGTCTTGAGATAAACAAGACTAAGAAATACTTAATTATAAAATTATTGCTAAAATTAGTGGTTTAATAGTGCTGCTTTAAACTAATTTATTTAAAAAAAATTATCTGCCACAAAAATATGAAAATAATTATTAATACTGAAGTAAGAAAGTAAACATTTAATTTTTCCGTAACACACCATCCATTGTCATCATTCATCACAAAGATAATTATAGAGTTTTACGATAAAAGGTATGATAACTATGAGGTTTAATAACAATGTGCCTTCATTGATGTTATTTTTTTATTTTTATGCATCATGAGGCAATTGAGTCTGTAAGGAATATAAAGATTTTAACTGGTGTTTTTGAACAAGGTCATAATTTAAAAAAATTAATATATACAGTAAACATAATTTTCATCAAACAAAATTACAATCAAATAACTTTAAGGGCAGACAGTTTCAAACAATCAGTAGCTTAAAATTATATCTAAAAGGTTATCTGAAATCAAGTATAACCAATATTCTCGTCCAACCTATACAGTTGATTTAAAACTTGTAGCCTTAGAATTTTTTTCTACTAAAATTTTAATACCCTGTTTGGCCTCTTAATTTGCTTATTTATTTTGTTTCCTTTATTTCACTATTTGTTATTCTTTTTTTAGGTAAAATATACGCATACAAAAATGAACGATCTACAAAATGAAATGTACAGAAAATGATTTTTCAGTAATCATTTCCTATGCTAGCAAGATGCAGTATCACTTTTGTTACTTTTTTTATAATTATTTCCAATTTTCCAGAATTAATCTCCCCTTCTCAGCATAAAATTTTTCATTTTCTTCTGCTCATTAGTTTTGGATATACTTCACCCTGCATTTAATTGATATTTAAAAGCAAATTCTTGTTATCTGACTGCAATAATAGAGAGCTTTTTCTTGAAAAAATGATTCCACAAATAAAATTTTTATGATTCATTCTTTAGTTACTTTCATTATTTACTATATCCAATAGAATTGAGATTACGATATTGGCACAATCCATGCTACAATTCAAATTCGACACATATTTTCCTGTTACTCAACCGAAACATTCTTTAGTAGCAAAACTGGATAATCTTTCTTGCTCGATTTCGACTCCATCCCTTTTCCTGGAACTACTCAAACAGGATTGAATTCATTTTGGTTTTGAAAATGATGACTCTACTACTGGAGCTAGCATTTTATTAATATTTTGATTTAATTTTCTGTTTTGAAAGATATATAGGGCATTGGTTATACTTGCACGTCTAGATACCTCCACACCTCCGATAAACCCTTTTTTGTCAGTCGGGCACTCTATGACAGATTCCGTGACAGTTTTGCCGAACAAATATCTATGCATAATTTAAAACTTGGATTCTAGTTCTTATTAGCTATTCCATATTTATTACCATGTCAGAACATGATGTTGTTTTTGCCGTCAACAAAAATACGTAGACGAAAAATAATTTTCTTTTATCTGCAATAGCATCTCGAAAAATTAGCTTTTAATAACGTGTTGCCATTGCTTTTACAAAAGCTCTGATTAAAAAAATAAGTTAAATTGCTACTGCAAATAAAACCCAGAAAAATGTCATTTTGAGCACGTGACTATATGAAATGAAATAAATAGGAAATGTGATATTTTTTACACAATAAATGCGAGACAAAGTTTTTTTTGATCGTTTGCAATACTGAAGTTACTAATTCAATGAAATAATTAGAATTAATAAAAATATAATTTAACTTGCACGAGCATATGAAGCTTGGCCTTTCAAGAAATTATGTTCTGACATGATACATTGAAAATGTGCATAGCAGATTTCATTTTAATCTTTAATTATAAGTTGTTTCTAGAAATGAAAGTACTTTCATTTTGAAAAGTTATTTCTCACAGATATATGCTTTTTATTTCTGTAGAAAACGAAGGATGAGTTGCTGAAGCAAGGTGCTTACAACGTTTTTATAGTTGATTGGTCCGATTATAATGGCATGCCTTACGAGCAAGCTGTGGCCAACACACGAGTGATTGGCGCAGTGATAGCGAAAATGGTCAATTTCCTCATTGTAAGCATAACTCTGTTAAACAGTTATTTTTTTATATGTATCAAGAAATAGATTTCACATCGGAAAGTATGTCCGCAAATTTTGTTTGCATAGACAAAATTGGCAATCGAAGTGAACGTAAGGAAACAATAAAGTTAAATAGTGTGACTTTTATTCCAACAATGTAAAGTATGCATTCGTTACCAGAATTCAAACGCTGTTGCATCAACCACCGAAAATTTTCAAAAACGCCCATCATCTCACAGACAATTCTGCATCATTTTGGCAGAGATATATGGTACTGTGGTGAATGCTTTATATAAGCCAGATAATATTCCTCGAACTGAAGTGTACTTTTGGCCCAACGAATATGTTACTCGGCTACTAACCATAAAGTTGGGAGTTCGAGCCTTGTGCAATCCGCTACACACATCCATCATGGTGAATAGAATGGCTAAAAAAATAGACCTTGGATAAACGCATCTTTCGCTCGTAGCTTCGTTCAACTGTCGTGGCACCCTCTATCGGCAACTCAACGACCGAGAAGCGCATTAAATACAATAGTTGTTAATATCACCACCAACACCTCACATAGGTACCTCTCGTCTAATCCACCGACTCACTGGTGGGAGAGTATGTGGTGAATGCTATACATAGCCAGATAACAACTGTCGAACTGAAGTGCACTTTTGGCCCAACGGATATGTTACTCGGCTACTAACCTGAAGATTCGGAGTTCGGGCCCAGTGTAAACCACAAACGTCGACAGTACCAATAGGACGAAACTCGAGACCATAGCACAGTTGCTGCGTGGATTAAATGAACCAAACCTTCGGAAATCAATGGATAGGCAGTGGTGGACCGATCGATTGACTACTCAGGCCACTTGATTTATCGCCCATGGATTTCTGCTTGTGTGGAGCCACGAAAGACCATGTGTACGAAACCCCAGTCGACTGTGAAAAAGATCTTGTAGCCCGAATATTAGCCGCCGCGGGCATTGTCCGTGATATGCCAAACATTTAAAAAATATTTGGTGGTCAATGCTACGGTGCTAATCCTGTGGTCATATAAATGATCGCAGCTTTTGATGCCTATTGGAAATTTGTAGGAATAAAAATCGCGGTCACTGCTACGGCGCTAAGCCTGTGGTCGAATAAATGATCGCAATTTTAGATACCTATTGGAAACTTGTAGGAATAAAAATCGCGGTCAATGTTACGCCTAAGCCTGTGGTCATATAATTGATCGCCATTTTAGATACCTATTGGAAACTTGTAGGAATAAAAATCGCTTTCTTTACCATTTAATCGTACTATTTCCTGTGTTCACTTCAATTGTCCATTTTGGCCTTTACGGACAGTTACGGTTACGGCAGTTGACATTTACGGACTTACTTCCCCATGAAACTAAAATAATTATCCATGTTCGCCTTTGTGCGTATGTGACTGCATCTTCTAACACAGATGCCAGAAATTAAGTAATTTTTTAATTTAATATTAGGATTAACCTAATACTTTTTTAAAGAAGTTAAACATCAATATTTAAGGTTATAAATCAAATTTTAAGTCAGCTTAATACACTATAATTTGCTAAGTAAATTGTTTGTTTATTTCAAATTTACATATTTTTTCTTCCTGTATTTTTTTCCTTTCCTTTGTTATTATTCTAAAAGTATATTTTTTGTATTTTTAAAATATTTATAGAAAAAAAGTTTCTCTGTTATTTGTAATTAATGATAAAATGTCTTTAAGAAATTCATCCGATTTAAATGTACTGAATGTTACTCTTCGAAAGGAAAAGTATTGCAAAAAACAATTGCTAATATTTATTTTTAATGCCTAAAAATGTCTCTATTAAAGGCATTTTTTAGTACAAGCAATATTTTACAAATTTTAAACCTTAGAAAGAGACTGGTATATCACCGCAAAGTATTCATTTGATTGGCCACAGTTTAGGAGCTCATGTAGCTGGATACGCAGGAGAAAGAGTACGAAACTTGGGTCGAATAACAGGTATGGAATTTCCTTTTTGCAACACATACGCTCTTATTTTATAATACAGCGATCTCTCATATATTCCGTAGATATTAGATTACAGGACTGCAGTATTGAGAACAACGTCGAATTTATAAAGGTTTATTTAAATCAATGTATTTCATAATAAGCTGTATGTTTGTTTACAAAATACGTAAAATCCTACTGTATACATGCTATATTCGAATTATTGCTGAAAATCTGTTATATCGATTCCCTATTTCAATAAGGCTCTTATCAAGAAAGATAATCTTACACATTTAGTAATGGCTGCTGAATGAATGATAAGTCCCTAATTCCAAACTTGTTAGTAAATTTAGGATTTTGGCGACAAAAATAAAGAACCCCAAATATTCGCAATTCTTGGTGATATCTCCCATTAAAATTTGAGTTCCGAAATTTGTTCTAGAATATTCGATCCACTGTTTCAAGACTGATTGAAAGCAGAAGACCTGTTGTCAGCAGTGAATAAAAACAATTGAGTTTAGCTCAAGTGAGTAGTCTTTAGTGAGTTTTATATGAACACTTTGGGATGTCATCTATTACAATTATTATTTTGATTTACCCCTCCGCTATGATTTACCTCTGTTTATTCGCGTAGAATTAAGTGTCGCTATTTGTTGCTGCTTGTTGGAATTTCCACCGTGCAGTCCAAATACAGATTTCGCATCTTACTGTCACAATGTAATTAACACTAAACCTACCGGCGATTCATCTATCCATAGGAATTGCCATTGGAAACGGGTCATTTGACCCGCTCGTGGTAACTTTAGTGTTAAACACCAGCGAAGTCGTCCCAAGGTCGTTAACGTTGGCACGCAACACGCTTGTTTTCTTTTTCGAGCTGCTTCTGAAAACGCCAGAAACGCCAGACTTGCGGAAATGCCGGACTATAGAAGGACCCCTTTTTATTAAAGCTTTGGCACAGTTTGGAGACTTAAATAAAATGTAGAATGGGTAATTCTTTAACCCATAAATTAAATCTACTTATTAGATAACACTTTCAAAATTTTTATAATTGTAATTATTCCCCGAAATTTTAATAAAAATTGAGCGTCTTTAAACTTTTCGGGAAAGGTGTGATTATATAAAATTATTAATTAAAAAATTGGCATTTATATTAACTGCTATGAATTGAAATGAAGACCAAGAAAAACGAATCAACTACCAAAACTGCTTTCCTTATAAGAGATTCTTATGACGAGCAATTTAAATAAAAAGTGACCATAAAAAGTAACTCTAAAGATTGAGTGAAGACAAACTGATTTAGTTTAAAAATAAATTGATGGTGGTTAGTGCGAATCACTGGAAAATACAATGAAGTGAATGCTTTAAAACACTTCCAGGAAATAAATGTCTTTTAGTGGACTCTTAGATAATATGTCATTTTTATTTTACCATAAATCTATTTAATTTTTATATAGAATTCTCGTAAATTTAATTTTTAATTCATTTTTAGGCTTTAGTACATAAAAAATGAATTATTATATTTTTACACTTTCTCTAATCCAGTATTAGATAAAATATGGAAGCACTACTAATATTAATGATATTTGTGATTATAAATGTCTTATGAATAATATTCTGGGAAATATGAGCCACTTCAATTATTCAATTAACTCGTTGTATCGTTTAGAAAATGGCAGTTATTGCGGTTATAAGTAATTATTTTAGAATTAATGATGGTAATCTTCAACATAGAAATCCGATTTAATGTAATATTACAAAAATATAAAGAAATCAATTGATAAAAATAACTTATTTTTAATCATTTTATTTTATGAATTCATAAATAAATAAGCTACTCAATATTCTTTTTTGATAATAATTTCACAACTCAGATGTTGAACCGAAACATTTAATAAGTGCATTTTGCAAGTTGTTTTTATACTAATTATATAGATTTATAAATATTTTTCGTCAGGACTTGACCCAGCTGGTCCATATTTCCGAAGAACGGATCCAGCCGTTCGATTAGATCCAACTGATGCCAACTTTGTTGATGCTATTCACACCAATGCAGCAGACATTATATTTTCTGGTAATTCCTGGAGATTTCTTCTTCTGTTCTCGTTCATTTTCTTGAGTACCCTTCTTTCATGCAGACGTTTAGAGTTCTTTTAACCTAATAACGTTATATTTCCGAAAAATACTGTGTAAGTGAAAGTCACGTAATCAAATTTCCATTTTTTAAAAATAAAAATGAATGTATGTGTGTGAGAATGTATGTTTGTATATTCTTGCGTGCATGCATGTTTGTAGGCACTCTACAGGCTAGCTTGTTTGATCAGAATGACCTATATATTTCTGAAGAAAAAAATACGTATATTATAATTTTCTAAAATTTTAACTAGAATTTTAATTTAAAAAATAAATTTGAATTTTGGCGTTTTTCCGTGATAACTTCCTATAATATTACTGCACAAAGACTGCACATCATTTTATTAAAATATTACTGCACATCATTTTATGTAACCTTACAAACACACACGCACGCACGTGT
>JAOUZG010032936.1:4520911-4593125 GCA_026289955.1 Argiope argentata | reverse complement strand
TTTCCTCACTGTGATGCCACTTACAGTTTTCTAATTGCAAAAGAAACGTAACGATTACGATTAAAGTAATCGATTCTCAACACTTTGCTTTATGTCAATTGAAAATTTATGCATATATACGGTTTTGATAACATTTTACATTGTGATTAGACTGTTAGTTCTCACATATACACATCAAAATTTAGACGCGTACGAAGTCGCTAGTCATAAATATATCAGATTAATCTATATTTTGAATTTCGCTACATTATAACTTCACTTTTCTTCTTTACCTTGTAAACTATGTAGGCGCAGATATTAAACAGGATCCTTTCGTAGCTTTCAACGGGGAAAATTCCGCGATTCAATATTGATTAAACATAATGAAATTGGCTTGAACTTCAGGCTTGAGTTTGAGCTCTTTTTTTTATTATTCAGTATGTTGTTACAAATTAGACAAGAAATATTTTTAAAAATTGCCAAAATTCAGCAAAACTTCCAATGATAATTAAAATTATAACATTAAAAAACAATTTTGTAAAATTTGCTTTTGCACAGCAATAGTTGTGGCAGCTATCTCCAAAAATTAACTTAATTTTTAATATATTAATTAGAAGTTTAAAAAAAAGATCTTCTAACTGCATTGTTTTATCATCAAAGGTATATATGTGCCAAATTTGGAGCTACGAATAGTCAAGGTTGCTCTGTAAACTATTTACATAAAGTTGAATAATAATATAGCGGAAGTGAAATTTAGTCACGGAAGTTTCCTGTGCTCTAAAGAAATGAAACCTGATAATCGTCATTGATTTTTTTTATTTCTGATTAGATTTTAATTTTATTTTCAGGGAGAATAGATAATGAAAAGAAGCTATTATAATTATAAATCAGCAAAACATTCCACATTTTTTCAGTAATTAAAAATTATTATTTTCACCAATAGGAGTGTTGCAATTGTGGAGTATCTTGTAGGGTATTATTATGCTTAACCGGCATGAAATTGTTACTATGGTCTGGTTAATGAAAAAGATGGAAATGCAAATGGAGAAATTAGAATAAATTTAAGCTGAAATAAAGATAAATATCTTGTACTTAGTCGCATAGAAATATTCTGATTAACTATCAAAAAATGGCCCAAACACCATCTCAACAAGTAAGTTCAATTTTAATCAGACATTGTTTTCCTTTTATGAAAAATGACAGCTTTTCTCTGCTTTACATTCAAACACTAGGTTTTTTTAAAAATCCTTTTTGAATAATTTTTTTTTTGCGTTGAATTTAGAAACTAATATCATCTTAGAACTATTTATAGATTGGATTTTTTATTAGGTAATACTAAAATGGATTTTTTTTTTTTCATCTTTCATATCTAATCTCAATTTAATTATTCTTTCCATCATCATTTAGAATTAAAATCAGTTATTTTTACTTCATATCTAAGAGCATTAAAATGGTAGAAATTAAGTTTGTAAGCTTAACATTTTAATACAGTAAAGGAAGTTGATATTGTTTGATAAAAAAAAGAGTAGAATATTTGCAATTTTGCAAACTTTCCATCCTATTTATTTTATTTGATTATTCTCTGAATATTTTTAATAGTTATTATTTTTACTAGTAATTCAAACCATGTAAAACTAAAAAATGGAAGATTAATTTCCTTATGTTTGATAATTTAATAATATTTGTTATTAAATATGTATATTTAAATATTTGATTTAGTAGCACAATACATCTATTTGTTGAATTTTGATGGATGAGTTCAGTTTTGAAATAAGGAATTTTTTTTTGTCTTAGTTTTCTTAATTACTCTAAATGAATATTGTTTGAATAAACTTGACCTTAAATTATTAAATTGAAAATTATTAGGAACACATCTTGTAATTTAGTAGCCGAGAAAATATGCTTTCTTTTATAGGGATATAATTAAATTGCTAATTGTAAAAAAAGTCAATTTTAATAATTAGGGATTCATAATCAATTTATCTAGTCATTACATATTTATTTTTAGATCCAAATAATGTAAAAGAAATTACTTAGAATTATTTTAAAAACGCATACCAGCCAGTAAGTCTATATCTTTTTAATTTTTATACCAAATTCAGAAATTTTTGCATGAAAAAGGAGACAGTTATTTTATATTCTTAAAAAAAAATTTTTTTTTACCCTTCAGCTGACTGAGAATTAAAACAATTATTTATCATAGTTTTTCTCCTTGTTTATTATATTATTAAAAACTTAAGGAATAAAGTTAAAAGTAAATCAGCTTATTGCTAGGCTAGTTAAATCTACAGCTAAGGAATTTCAATCAGATATACAGGGTATCTGAATTAAGTACGTCTGAAAGTTATTTATTATTATAGAACTGCTCACTAGAAGGGAAAAAAAACAACCCAGAACCTTCTTTAATTAAGAAGAAAACCTCGCCATCTCATATCAATAAATTTTTATGCATACCCTTATTAGAAGGGTAAATGATAATCTAGTTCTTACCAATCTTTCATAGCATATTGGGAAATAATAGATAATTCATTTGAATAATATGCTCTTTCAATACATTCAGTGTTTTTTTTTTTTTTTTGCTTATGTTTACCTACAATATAGCTCAATGTGTTTGTTTTGACTCACTACAGGCCTGACCATATGACATTCAGCAACAAAATTTGGTGCATGTATACCTTTGGAGCCAAGAATTTTAATTAAAAAAAATTTAGTCAGAATTTTAATAATTTAAAAATTATGTCACAAACATCATTTTTACATACAGTTAAGTTCAAAAAATTATTTTTTAACCTATAAATTAAATTTCTTTTTTTTTTTAATGAATTTTTAAAAAATGTTTTAATTCTCACAAAATGAAGATGAAATGAACTATACTTACACCTTATGAGTAAGAAGAAAAAATTATTTTTTATCGTTGTGCTAGCATGACATTGATAAAAGCTCAAATTAAGAAATAAATTAACAGTTTACTGGAATTAAATCTTGAAAAGTGTAATTTTTAGTGTGTGTCTGTATGAAATGAAATTAGTATAAAATATAATATTTTATAAAAAATAAATGCAAATAAAAAAATGTTTACCATTATTTTAAATATCTATAATATTAATTCTATGAATCAGTTTTATTTCATTCAAATTTAGTTTAATGTATGCAGGATATCCATTCTAATCATGGCTCTACAGCTATTTTCTGGTCTTTTTATAACATATATTAACCTTTAATAGAAACGATTGTCTAAATGATGTAAATAGTCATAATTTCAGACAATAAATATCTTAATGAATTACAATTTTTAAATTTTTATACAGAATCTGATTTGTGAATTATGTTTAATTAAATATTTTTGAGATTCTCATATTTTAAAGAAAAATGTGCCATTTTTTAAAGTAAAAAAACAATGAGTTATGAAAATTTGATTGCCTCAATTTTATAAAAATGCACAGTTTTAGAATTCATCTTCATTGAAAGAAGATGTTATCCATGTCTTGAAGAAAATAGCTAATCAACTCTTAAACTTTACATGAGATTGATAGTCTAAAATACTGAAATTATTGATTATCTTAAAATAATGATATTTAACTCTTCATAACTTGTTTCAATTTTCTTTAATCAAATTTTATCATTAGATCATGAATATAATTTTTCTGGCTGATTCATAAAATCGAAGGGCTGTGCAAAATATAGACTTCATAATTTTTTTTCATTAACTACATTTACTATTTGAATTAAAATAACACATTTAAATTCCTTTGAAGGTAAAACTAAATTTTATAATGGTAAAATTCTTACTGAATAGTTCTTTGAAATGTTGGATAAATTCTTAAAAAATATTTTGCTGTGTACCTAACATTATGCTGAAGGATTCGATTTTCTGTATTTTTAAAAAATATGTCTGGTTTAAGCAAAAAAGTTTTTTTATTTTTAAGTTTATCTTATCTGTTTCAAATTTAAATCTTAGTTCAGTTGATAGCAAAATTGAGTCATATACAATCAAAATATCATAAGGCTTCTATAATAATATGAATTATGTTGCTGTTGAAATTTGAAAATAAAAATATTTTGTTGTAGAAGCTTTTAGGATTTAAAGATACTTAAATATTTAATTACAAAAATTTAGAGCATTATTCCTAGCAAACCAGCTGATCGCCAAAGGCCGCTAATCTATATTAATAAAAATGTAACTCGAAATGCGTTGCTAAGCGCAAAACTGGAGAACAACTTGACCGATTTGGCTAATTTTTTAAAAATATTTTCTTTAAGGCACAAGAATGATTCTTATGGAGAGAAAAAATTAAAAAACTGCATGGAAAATAGTTAAAATGACACTTTTCTTAATTTCCCGCCAAAAATCTTCATTTCCTTTCCCCCACACCAACTGAGTTAGATAGCAGGAAGTAATAAATTATGATTTGTTTAGAAAGAAATACGCGAAGTCAGTTGGTTTTCATTCATAGATAACGGGATGTTTAAAAAAGAAAGAAAATATTTGCTTTTATTATTAGTTGGTATAAATATTTAATCTATGCCTGCTCAAAATAAAGTCTGGGCAGGGAAAAAAAAAAGTAATAACAAAGGGAAAAAATGGGTTTATAGAAAGAAAAGTAGAGAAAATAATACTATAAATGAATTATATGATTATCAAAATTTGTTTGGTTTAAAAATATTTTGCTGATAAACCTTTTATGAGACGCAGCAACATAAAATATTATAAGAAAATTTTAGCGAGCATTAATACTGGCGAACCGACTGGTTGCCAAAGGCGGCTAGTATGTAATAGATACAATGAATCACCAATCAAGTTCAACATTGCCACATCCAGAGACCCTTGCAGATCAGCAGTTGAACCTTCTTCCAATCCAATTTCTAAAAGATATTTAAAAACATGGTGGTATT
This sequence comes from Argiope argentata, assembly GCA_026289955.1. Lineage (NCBI taxonomy): Eukaryota > Metazoa > Arthropoda > Arachnida > Araneae > Araneidae > Argiope > Argiope argentata. The sequence continues at coordinate 4,588,253 of JAOUZG010032936.1, read as the reverse complement.
TCTGCAATAATGTGATAAAGTACCATCCTGTTGGAACAGGAAATCTGTAGAATTTGTGAAATAGTAGAATTACTTTATTAATGAAACTTTATTTAAAATTTACTAATGACATTCAGCGTTTAGGTTTTCTACCCTCTTTCCAATTCCTCATTACTGTATTCCTGTGTATTTAGATGATTTGTACTTCCAAAAATCTGTAGAAGTTTCCAATTAATCATAAAATAATCTATTTATTTTAATTGGGCAGTTAAATAATAATAGGCCACAACTTTTAGTTTAGATACTCAATACTAAGAAGGATTGGAATGCATTTGCACCTTCTTTTCCAGAAATTTTTACATCTTTTTATCCTGAAAAAATTATATCATTGTAGTAAAAAAAATTTAACTGTACAATGATATTAATTTCAATAGTGCACAGATTTACAACATTTTGCTTATAGTTTTTTATATGAAAATTTTTTTTCATTAATATTAGACTCAATTCCTTTCTTTCTTTTCCTTGAAATGATGTACTAAACCAGTCTTTCAACAAATTCATTAATCTCTCTCTCTCTTTATATATATATTTGCACCTGATTATCTTTTTAAATAGTTTGCAAGATATTTGAATTTTTACAGATTATTACATTTTTTGTATTTCAATTATTAAAGCTTCATTATTTTTAAGCTTTTTCTGTCTCTTTCTCAAAACCATAATTATAAAAAGGTGCTACTCTGTTAGCTTGGCACAAGTGAAATTTGGTGGAATTCTACATTATTTTGCAATTTTTTGATTGTACCTGCTAATGGAAAAGTACTTATAAAAGCTTGTTTATTCAATGTATCAAGAAAAGGGAAGAATTTAGACAAGCAATCCAGAGATGCCAGCACTTTACTTTTACCCTCATGAGACTTTATCCCCACTCCTTTTCACTTTTACAATGTGCATTACTCTTTATTGAAATAGTTATCCAGTAGGTGCAGTAAGTATTTCTTTCTGTGCCATATTTGTTGACATTCTATAACATTCAAATATATTTAAAAAAAACAATTTGAATATTTCAGAATCTTAATTATAAGCATTATTTAAAAAATAAAATTTTAATGCTTTGTGTCCATAACATTAAATCAATAACGAAAATTATTTTTACATCGTTTTAAAAGTTAAAAAATAGTTTTTCCATTTATATCAAATTTTGTTTCAATAAATCCATTTTTTTGCTTTAGTTTTAATAATTTTTGAAAAATTAGTTTTGGACATAATTTATAATACATTATTATAAGAATTTTCATTATAATGAAATTCAAAAAGACACCATTGCTTTGAAGAGGATTGATTAATCCAAATCAGGTTTAAATGTTATCTGATTCCATGTAGGGAGTCATTCTCGGGAATAGGAAGGAGTAGGAATCACTCTCTTCTTTAAATCAAAAATAATTCTTTTATTTCACATTCTGGAACATCATAAATTTTGTTTATATATGCAATTTAAACAGCAAGTTTTTATTGAATTTTCAGAATATTGAAGTGAGTGATTACAATAAAAAGGTGATTTTTTTTTCCAAAAATATTTAATATTCTTAATGTTTGAGCAAGTTTCTTTTAAAAAAATATTTTATAATTGTTTTATTGCTTGGCAACTTGGAAAAGAATGAACAATTCGTCTTACTTATAGATTGAAGTACAGCCTTACCCCCCACCCCCGTTCTTGAACTAGATAATATATATCTTTAGCAGCAGAGTTTGAAGAAAATCATTTGATAAATATTTTAATGTTTTGCTTTAAACCTCTTTTATAGAAAAAAAAATCTTTTACTAGTTTAATTTTTTTTCTGCTTAAAGAATACATTTTGGTTTTATAGATGTTTCTTAAATCTTTTTTAATACAAAAATTCAAAAATATAAGTGCATTTAATTGTTTTTCAAAAAAAAAAAAAAGTCCCCTACATAGTCATATTACTTAAAGGCCAAAAAAAGAACAAAGCCTTTGTTAAATTTCAAATGTTAAAAAAATGTTTTTTTTTTATTTTGACCATTTTAAAATGCTGTTATTTTTTTCAATTAAAATATGGGTGCTCTTCCATTGGTTGGGTGGCAGGGGAAAAAATTGCCAAATAATGTAGAATTCCTCCAAATTCTGATTTAAAATTATTTTAAAGCAAAAACACACCAAATAATGTAAAATTCTGCCAAATTTCTTAACCAATCTCTTGTTGGCTCCCAACTAACAGAAAAGTACCAAAAAATGATATAAAAAACTTTAAAATATGGTATTGATTTATTGGCAATTTCAGCAAAATTCCCACAAAATTGAAATCAAATTATAAGATTATTAGCTGTATAAGACTGCATTTTAGTTTCCTAAATGAGACGAATTGGTGCAGGAAGAAATTTACACTTTCTATCCCAACTTTTCGAAACTCATTTGTTGTTGCATATATTAAAATTAAATGCAAATTGTTTAATCAAACCTATACTTCTACTACAATGACTTTATTTTCAGAAATAATGTTTCTATCTAAGAGAAGTTTGTGGTTTTTTATTTAAAATAAAATATTGAAAACGATCACAAATCTTGATTGTTAACCTTGTAAAAAAAACACTTAAATTTTTGGTATTGATAGCTTTTTAAATTTTTATCACCCATTTTTGTCAAAACCAAAGACATAATTTGGTTTTTTAATAGAGGGCGCTGAGCTAGTATCATATAAATTCAGAAATAAATTTTTAAACTTAAGGAATAAACATTTAAAATTATCTTTATAAAATAATTTCAATAAAAACTATTCATTTTTATAAAACAGGAAACAGCTTATGTTAAGAAAATACCTTGTTTTATTGTTGCATGCATGTACAAAAGTACTTAATTTATTTGGCTAAAGTTCTTAAAAGTATGAAATTTTTGCAACAATTTCTCATTACACATTTGTATGTTCAGTTTTCTCAAAAATAATGATTAATTATACTTAGAAATTTAAATTAAAATTCTTTTGGGTGATTTTTAAGTATCTTGATTTTCAAATTCTGTAACTATTAAAATAAGCAAATTAGTTAATGATTGAAAATGGATAATTTGTTTAAAAACCTGCTCATGATTATTCAATTATTTTTTTAACTCAATTATGGTGTTTTTGAAGATATGTTACTTGTCATAAGAAAAAATTGGCCAAAATATTTTATTATAATTTATTTACTTTTTCTCTTATATAACTTTGAAATGATTCCAATGAGCTTTGTATTTTATAATTATAATTATTTTCATTTAGCTAGGTGGCAAATTTTGCAAAATATGAAAGTTCATAGAATTAATGTTAATGCTGAAAATTTTATCCCCGATTACCTTATTTCTGGATGCTGTTGATCATAAAGCTACTTGGTTAGGCATATTTTGTGTATAGTTGCCTTGCTGTTATGTTAATGAGAAAACTGTTAAAAATTAATACAAATAAAATGCTAAATATTTATGTTATCATTGACATAAATGCTATGTGACATTTACTATGCATTTTGACCTAATGGAAATAAGTAGCAATTTTTTTAATGTAACAATATGAATTTTTTAGCAAATTAATAGAAATATAATTAGTATATTGAAGTTACAAAATTACTCTTATATTATATAAATCTGTTTGCCCTATTTACATTTTAATATTTATATTTCAAGAACGTTAATGAAATGAAATATTATTTTAAAAACTATATAAAAAAGACTGATTAATTTGTATTTTTTTATGTCTAGTCATAGTGCTGTGATGTTAGATTGGTGAAAGTTATTGTAATACATTCATGAGATCTTAGATAGAAATTGATAATAGGCATGATATTTGATCATATAATTTTTCTGAGATTAATGTTATCTGTTAATACAGGGAATTCAAAATGAAGAATTTATGATACTTTTTCTTTAACTGGGGGTAAAACGGAAAACCACTAATAATATAAAATTCTGCCAAATTTCTTACAATGATTTTAAAGCAAAAAATTGCTGAATAATGTAAAATTCCTTCAAATTTCTTTGGCCACATTTCTCTTGTGCCCAGCAAATGGAAAAGTTGTAAATTTATAGATTTTTAAAGTTTAAAGGTTAGCAATTCTATATCAAAGTGATGATTCTATGTTTATGTACGCATAAATATTTTGAAGATTTTTAAGCATTTATATCAGCATTAACTTTATTAGCTTTAAATTAAGAAGAAAGTATTTTAATTAGTACTTGAAACAAGATATTTGGCTGGCAAGATATTTCAAACTTGGACTAAATTAATATAATACAAACTAATTTAATTTCTATAAAAGCAGTTTGTTAATTACTAATATGACCAACAAAAATAAATATTTATTCATATATAGCCTTCAACATAGTTGGCTTCATGTAATGTTTTAAAACTAATTGAAGTTTTATTTTATTTTATTCTTCTTCTGTATGTGGTAATTCTACGATACTTTTTATATCTTAAGTACTTTTTGCATAAATTAGTTCATTTTATTGGTCAATTAATCAAATTTATTTTACTTCACAGTCTTTGTTTTATTTTATAAAATTCAGCTCCCTTCCCTTCAAGCCTGTGTTTCGTCTAATATATAATTTACCAGGGCTGTTGACTGACAAACAAATAAATAAATAAAAATAAAAAATTTGTATGTCAAGGTACTTGGTATAAATATAATGGATTCTAAGCTTTTTTACTAACTCCAAGTTTTTCCAATGCCCTTTTTCTGTTATTTTGAAAAATTCTTTGTGCAAGATAATCAATTTTTGTAAAGCTTAGATTTTTTACATTGTAACATCTTTGTGAAAGAATAACATCTCTCCTAGATGCCTAGTTATGCATTTTTATAACCATTATCCTAATATTCAACTGTAAACACAAAATTATTCATTCAAAAAGTACTGCAAAAGAGAAAGCTCCGGAAGAATGTGAAATTAACTATTTAGTTCTGTTTTAAGATTATTACTTAGTTTTGTTCCATTAAAAGTGCCAGCTATATACATTTTAAAATAATTTCTCATTTATTTTATATTAGATTCAAGTAATTCCTCAGCCTCTGTCTTCTGCTCAGTTACAGCAGTTGTATATGCCTCAACAACATATTCTTTTGCCTGGTAATGTAACTTTACAACAAGGAAGTACTTTAGCATCATCTCCTGGTGTAAGCTTGCAACTTCAAGCCAAACCCTCTGGTGATTCCAAGGCGTTTGGTGTTCAAAGCATTCAGGTACTTGATTAACAGATCCTTTTTATTCTTTTATTATAATTTTTCTTTATTCTTGTATTATAATTTTTCTGACCTAATAGATGTATATAATGTTAATATATTCCTTAATTCTATGGTACAGTTCTGAAAAAAGAATTTTTTTCATACACAGACTCATGTATGAAAAAAATTCTTTTGTAATTCTATTTGTATACAAATTCAAGATATAAGCAATAAAAAAAATTTCAAAGTTATTTAAATAACTAGAATTGTTTATTAAATATTAGTATCATATATTAAATCAAGTTGAATTTTTAAATAAATTTTATTTGCTATTACTGAAGAACTGAGACAGAATGTGTCACCCTTGCATATATAATTTGTTAGAAGTCATAATTTTGATACATTAATTTGGATGTAAATTTGAAAATATGTTATAGATTTTTAAAATATTTTTATGTAGAGAGAGATAAATACTAGCTACCTTTGATGACAGGCTGACCTATCATTCTTTATAATTGTTAAAAATTATTTATTGTTTTTCCCATTGTAGTATTTGCAGAAATCCATATATTTAATTCCCCTCTCATCTCTTTAGCCATATCAAAATGCAGTAATATTACAACCCAAGCCAACTTTCTCTTCGGTACAAAATAATGTTCTTTGTGGTCATATGAAGCAGTTAGCACCTCGAACTTCTGTGTCATCTCCAGCATCTGGAACAATGTACAGTCATCCTCAATTGCTAGGTAAAGCTATTTTTCTAGAGTTAATGAGTTATGGTGCATTTTTAATGCTAAAATTGGCAGATATCTTATATTAGTGCAATTAAAGATTTATTAAAAAATAATTCTCTAATTGCTATATGTATGTTTTACAAAAATTGTATTTATTTATATAAAATGCAATTTTTAATATATACTGAGTAATTCTGTCTTGTCAATTTATTATGATATTTCATGGTGACTAGTCTTAAAGCCATCATCTTCCACAGCCTTGAATGAAACAAAATTTGTCTACTAACTGTGATGTAGAAGTTAAGAATTTTGAAAAATGAATGAGGTTGAATAGTGATAGATTGCTCTGAGTAAAGACTGATTTTTTTTTCTCTTGTGGAAAAGAGAATAGTGTTCATTAGAGTTTATATACTTTATACAAGACAATAGTATATGATAATTCTCATAATGCTAATTAAAATAGGATATTTGCAAGTCTTTGAGTGCTTTTTTATTCATAATATTGCAACTTCTGGAGATTAAGATAATAAATTAAAACCAAAAATCTAACATTTTTTTTATTTGAAAATATGAATGTTTATACCAAAAGAATAGCTTTTATGGAAACTATCCTCCCCTCCTAATTCTTCTGTTGCTTTTTTTTTTTTTTTTTTTTTGTATGGATTGGTGGTTTGAAGAAGGTGTGCTGACTTGCATATTATCATCTAACAATGATTCAAAATGATAATTTTTAAAAAAGAATATGTTGTTTTTTCTTTGCATTATTTCAAAATTTTGTGTTAATATAATTAACTCTGATTTGGTTGTATGTTGACCATTTAGATCTCTTTTAATAGATAACAAACTAAATTTATTTATTTTCATATTTAGCTTTTGGTAGATTTACTCTCCATTTCGCTTATTTTATTAATTCTAATAATACATTAAAGTTTAAAATGTTCTTGATATTTGAGACAGTTAATACTATATCTTAAAAATTTTGAATTAAGACTTATTTGATCAAATAAATTTCATATTACAATTTTTAAAAACTCTTTCTCAATTAAATTTTAATATATATATATATCCTGTTAAAAAAAACATTGCAGAGGTTCAAAATGTTTGCTTTTAAGATTTCACACTAGAGTACAAAATTAAGTTTTGAAGAGTGCATTCAGCCTGCAATTTTAATCCCTACTAAATGTTAAAAAGTTTTAGTTAGTTATATTAATTTTTTACATTATAGGTTCTTATGCTTTGAGTCCTTTGCCTCCTGGATATACATGGGCCTCTTCTGCTAATAATTTTCCTTGCTCTCAAAATTCTATTATCATTAGTAGAGAACAACCAAATATTTATGTGCAGTCTCAGTCTCAAGCTGCCATTCAGTTACCAGTTGTATCAGGACAATTCATGGCACCAACAAATTTATCGTGCTCTCAAGTAAGATAAATATTTTCATTTTGTTTGTAAAAAGCTACTTGTTTTCTATATCTTAAAAAAATGTGACAAAAAATACTTAAAAAATACAGAAAAGAATTGACTGAAGATGCCCTGCCCATTTAATTAAATTTTGATATATGAACAAAATGAAAATCAATGTTTTTCAGCTAATAATTTAAGTCTTTGCATTTAATTGTTTAAAAAATTAAGTAGTATGATTATCTAAAATATGAAAATTAAGAATTTTTATTAATTTCATCGCTTTAACCTTCTGAGTTATTTTAAATATGGGATTGGAAAACTTCCAAAATGATGTCTAGTTTTCGCTACCCTGGTAGAGACAGATAGTTTATCCTCCTCTAACAATGATTGGATGTGCCTCCTATGAGAGCAAGAGTGCAGAATGACAGCAGGTTTCGGAAATCCGGAAAAAGTCGACGAAATTCATTGTAATGATTGGCTGCCATTGACGATGTCTACGGAAACGATTAGCGAGGCTCGTTTCCGTTGTTGAGGGCTATTGTTGTTGTTGTTTTTAAATAATATGTTGAAAAGAATGATGGTTGTGCTTTTGATTTGAAATTGATTAAATAATTTTTCGGAAATGCTGAATGCTGCATTTTGAGATTTATGTTTTCTTTAAGAAAAGTGTGCGTCTATGTGTGCATGTGTATACGTACAGGGTGTGCATAATTAAACGAACCTTCTTTAAAGTTATCTACAGGTCAAATTATTGTTCAGAAAGTTATGAGATTTTGCATAGGACATAATGAAGGGATGGGAATTTTTTTGAGTGAATAAAAAAAGATGTTTAACATTTTGCCTCCATAGGCAGTTTTTAAAAATAAATTACACATATTTTATATTTTTAACAAATTTAATGACAACAAAACATGCTCAACATGGCAGCCATCATTTTCCGCTACCATCTGGAATCGTTCCACAGTTGACTGTAGTGTGTTCTGGAAAATAGAAAGAACAAACTGTGAGATGCTACTTTTTAAGTCAGGTAAAGGTTTTGGATTATCACGATGTTTTAAATGTCCCCAAAGCCAAAAGTTGCATGGAATTAGGTCTGGAGACCACAGATCATGAAAGTGGTGGCTAATGACACGTGCTTCTGTAAAATGATTATGGAGAATGTCCTTTACACTTCGGCTAATGTTTGAGAGAGCTCCATCTTGCATGAAAGTTGTGCTCGAAAGGCACTGATGCACTTGCAAATCGGGAACAATTTTATTCTGCATATCGCTGTTCAGTGAGCAAACATGTTACCACTTGCACTTAATTCCTGGTAGAAATATGCATCAAGAATAAGTGATACAGAAAAGCCACACCACGTCATTGCTTTTAGTGACCGCAAAAGGACTTGTAAGATTTAGCATGAATTTTTTAAAAATCCCAACGGTAATTGTGAGTATTTACCGAACTCTAAAGAAGAATTAACTTCGTCTCTCCAAAGAGTATTCCACGGCCATTCTGAATCAACCTGTAAGTGAGCAAGAAACTGAAGTGAAAACCGATGCCGAAATCATTTGGAAGCAACCTCTGCGCAAGTTGAAGCTTCTACGGATATTACTGGAAAATACCCAGCATGCCCTGGGGAGTTGGACGAGGCATATCCAATGCATCTGACACACTTCGGACACTGAAAGGTTTAGAAAAGAACGTCCGTTGTAAGTTGATCATCAATAGTTTATATGCAAGAGGAAATTTTCAAAAAGAATATGATTTATCACGGCCTCCGCTCCCGCATATTTTTCTTGACGGTTGTAGAAACACCGAGATATTCACTAAAAAATGTGTGTCTGTGTTTTCAACTTTCTTATACACTTTCGGGTGTGACGTGTTTTTTGAAAAGCGTTACAGTAGCGTTTATTTATTGAAATCCAAATTTGGCACAGTTTTGATGTTTGTTCATTCATCTTGTTGCATTTTAAACTGTCAGTTAAACAAACAGATCGACATACAGTATTTCTTGTAAAACTGTCTTTCCTATGAGACTGTAAGCCGAATTTAATCCACCTTAATCGTTACGTTTTCGATCATTCTTATTCTAATTTCAAAATTTCGAAAATAGTTTTTCCGGATTCCACTTAAAACGGGGATATTTATAAATATCTTAAATTTGATTTTTTTTTTTTTTTTTTTTTTTTTTTTTTTGCTATTACAGCATTTCCTTTTTCTACAATTCGAACATGAAACCCACGGTTGTCGTCTCTCTAAAATTTTCGCACATAATATCCCATGAAGGTGTTGTATCAGAGAATGCTTGTATGGCATTGGTTTACATTAATTACGCAATATAGACCCTTGGCGTGGATTTAGCGTTTTTGTTTAATCTATCGCGCGATCCTTGGCGAATGGATTGTGATTAATCCCTGGCATGAGGCTAATGGTAGAAGGAGACCCGATTCGTGTTTTAGACCCAATTTTCCGAAATCAAAATTTGATACAGAGCTACAATTGCAGACGTGAAAACTCATACCAAATGCGATACATTTAAAGGATTGCGGTTTTGATCTGTCGCGCTTACATGGTTTTGAAAGTATAGTTCTACAGACATTGAACTCTTGTTGGCCAACAGATATTTAATCTGTGCACCAAATTTTTTCACTTAACTCTCTTCATTTTGAAGTTATATGCGAATAACCGGCTTTATGAGTGGATTTTTCTCGAAATTCGTTAAAATCTACAAATGTGATGTAAAACCTATGTATGATTTCATCCGTCCAACCCTAATCGTTTTAGACAGACGGACGAGTGTACAGACAAACCTTTTGCAATAACGCTCTTTTCGAACTCAAGGAGATCAAAAAGTGATTCGTCCAATTTTTGACGATTAAAATATTTTTAATGTACAGAGTGCCCGTAATTAAACGACTCTACCTTAAAGTTGTCTACAGGTGAAACTACTGATCAGAAAGTTATGAAATTTCGTTTAGAACATAATGAAAGAATTAGAATTTGTTTAAGCAAAAAAAAAAAGTTCACAATTTAGTTATCATGGGTAGTTTTTCAAATGAATTACACATTTATCATATTTTGGACAATAATTGCGACAAAACATGTTCAAGATGAAGGCTATAATTTTCCGCTACCATCTGGAATCGTAAAATAGCATGTTCCACAGTTGACCTTAGTGAGTTCTGAGAAATACTAAGATCAGACTGTGAGATGCTATTTTTTAAATAAGGTAAAGTTTTTGGATTATCACTACTTACCAAATGTTTTAAATGTCGCCAAAGCCAAAAGTCACATGCATTTAGGTCTGGAAACCGGGGAGGCCACAGATAATGAAAGTGAAGGTTGATGACACGTTCTTCTGTAAATTGATTATGGAGAACGCTCTTTACATAGCGGCTGATGTTTGGAGGAGACCCGACTTGCGTGAAAATATGCTCGAAAGACGTTGACGTGCTTAAATCTAGGACAATTTTATTCTGAATTAAAGATGGATATCGCTATCCGGTGTTCGAGCAAATTACTGGAACTCTCGCACTTGATTCCTCGATGAAACATGGGCTGAGAATAAATGATGCAGAATAAGCCGTTACTTTCGGTGACTGTAAAGGGACTTGTAACATTGAAAGGATTTTCTCGATCCCATATTCGGTTTTTGTGAGTATTCACCGAACCGTCCAAATAAAATTGAGCTTCGTCTGTCTAGAAGATATTAAACGGCCATTCTGAATCAACTTCAAAGTGAGCGAGAAACTGAATTGAGAATCGATGTCGAATGTCCAAATCATTTGAAAGCAACCTCTGTGCAAGTTGAAGCTTGTACGGATAATACTGGAGGATACTCCTCATGATCTTCTGGACATTTGAAAGAGGTATATCCAATGCATCTGACACACTTCGGACACTGGTATGCACTGCCTGTGCATTTGAAGCTCTGTCCTCTTCCACTTGAAACGCAACTTTCTGTATTGCTTCTGTAGAAACAGATTTTCTTCCTCTTTTAGAGTGAACCTGTTTCTTCAAATTTAGCTATCATTAATCGAAGATGTTTAATATTTAAAGGACCTTTTCATATCCCTTTCAAAGCCCAATATTTCCGTAGACCTTTACAGAATCATTGTTTTGGTAAAACAATTTAACAAAGCTTAATCTGGTAACTGTAAGGACATTCTGATTAGCAGTAATGGCATATCGAAATCTCAGTAAAAGGTTTTAGATTTTATAACAGATGAAAAAGGACTTCGGTGAATATTTGCATTTTTCATTCATGTTCATCATTAGTTCAAATCTCTTGTTCGAAAATTAGTTTCAAAACAAGTTATTGTGCATGTTTTTATTATGTGCTCAAACAAATTCTTGTCCCTTCATTTTGTGTAAAAAATTTAATAACTTTCTGAAAAGTATTTTCGCTTGTAGACAAGTTTAAAGTAAGTTTGTTTGAACACCTGTATTATATATATTTGTGCATTATAAACTGGTGATTTTGCTTCTAAGCATGAGCAGCGTCCTCATAAGAAAGACTGTTTTACGGTCAGACCTGTTGCCGTGCAAAGCAGATGCCAAGTTAATGAAGTCAGGGCATTGTGACTTTTGCAACAAAATGGATAATACTGGAAACTTCAAGAATTTTCTTGCTCCGTCCAATAGAAACTGAAAGGTGACCTTGATTGGCTTACAAGGTTCCTGGGATCTATTCCTTGTGCCCTGAACTGTCATTAAATCTGAAATTCACCTTGTATATCTAGTTTCTCATTTCTTTCTATAGATGGCAATATATTTATAAATCAGGTGTTTTTATTTTTTAAGTTTTGAGAAGTTTTCTATAGTTTCTGAAGAAAAAAAATGCATACAGGTGCACGTTTGTTACCTATAGATAATATGCACTTATTTTTCAGATTTCTGTATAAATTAAGAATTTCTGACGTTTTGGAAGGGGTTTTAATTTTAAATTTCAGCAATTATTCTCATTATGCTGGTAGTAAAAGAAATAATTTTGAATTCCTAAAACAAGTATATTATTTTGTTTTTCAAAATTTGGTAGAGATATAAAGATTTTAAATCTGGCAGTATGTGGGTAGTATGCAATTGTGTACTGTTTGAAAAGATCTTTAGTAAAATATGTTTACTATTCTTCTGCCTCTAGAATGAAAATTTCAAATATTCAGTATTTGTTACTATTCTAAGATAATTTCTGCAAAGCATGTTTTTATTTCTTGCTAATAGGATTTTCTCCCCCTTCTTTATGATTTAGATTTCACAAGGTGTTCAAAGCATTGCAACTCAAACTAATGCCCCAAGCTCTTTAAGTTCTGGCACCAGTTGTTATCCACCTCAGGTAAAACTGCTTGTTATATCAATATCATTATGTATTATTGAGATTCCTTTTTAATTACATGATTCTGTTACTCATTAAATGGAATTTCAACATCTTATAAATAGCTAGTTTGTTAATCAGCTATACTTCTGATATCCAAGTTAGTATGATCAAATGTAACTGTAGTTTGGGGAAATTATTTTAGTAGGTATATATGTTTAAGTAGATAGATGACAGAAAAGAAGAAACTTTTGAAGTTTTAAGTTTGATTTATTTCATCATTGGAACCATAATTTGTACTTAAGGAGAAGCAAAGCAATGATAAAACGACTTCTGTTTTCTCCTAGTACAAAAGAAAAATGACAGAAATTTTTCCCTTCAAGAACTTAACTAAGAAAATCTGATAGGTATTCATCTCATCGACACATGTAGACTTGGATATCTTTGAAAGATATGTGTGAGTGATTTTTATCTCTTCTCTCGGAGCATGAGAAAATGCAGAATTCATCAGTTTTCAATGTATGTTGGAAATAATGAAATAAAAAGTGGAATTGGATCAAGAAATAAGAGAGCATTTTTTGAATGAAATTAATGTGGGCTAAGATAAAAACTAGGAAATTAAGATTTAAATTTAATTTTTAAATCTTATATAAATAACAGTCATGAAAGATCTTGTAGAACTTGCTTTAAAGATATTTGAGGTTGAAACACCACTTTTCAAATTAGTCAGATGACAGGAATGGCACTGGATCATTCATTGTGCATTAAACCTTTATTTTCAAGTTGAATTGTACTTTATATCCCAATTTTTATACAAATATTAGTAATGAACAAAAGTTTTTATGTGCGTTTTAATATTTCTTGTAATGTGGAAATTCGAAACATCTGTTGAAATTTTAACAAAAGGCAAAAAAAGATTATTTGTATTTTAAAAAATGTATATATTTTATTATCCATAAAACAGTTAGGAATGAAAATTAAATTTTTAGAATTGTATCTAATTATAACCTCAAAATGTAATCTAAATAAACCCCAGAACTTGACGAAAATTTTTAAAAAAATTATTAAAACAAGTAGGGAATTTTTAAAAAATAAACAAGGTTTTTTTTCTTTCATACTTAATAGTCTATACTAAAATTACTTGCTAAAACTATTTTATACTAAAATTACTAGCAAAAAAAAACACCTGTTATGTAAATTATATATTGTTCGATTCAAAATTGCATTAAAACTTTAATTAACTATTCCTTCTTAACAGGAGCGAGATGTTGAAATTATTACGAATGTTGTCAACTCGACCATTTCTGAAAAAGTAACTCAGCCACCTCTTGTGATTTCAACACTCTCTAATGACCAGACATCAGTTGAAAATTCAAAGGCTGTTGCATCCATGCAAACTGAAACTACACACACAGAAATTCTTTCTGATGTTAAATCTGCAAAAGGGGAATCTCAACTCTCCTCTTTACCTGGAGCTGATGTGACAGAAAGTGTGCCATCTACATTGCCTGAATTTAATGAAAGTCAATGTGCACCAGAATTACCAATGAGTGTAAGCCCTTCTCCAACTGTTGTGTCTTCTACATCGACTGTTCTTGATATACAGCAATCCATATTAAATACTGAAGGGCTTTCAATAAATTCAGAATCGCAATCAGTTCTTGAAACCTCAAAAAAACATGTAGCTGATGTTAATCCAGTACCTGAAAAAGCCGATTCCAGTGCAGATGTATCTGAAAACATTGATATTAATAAACATTCTGCAAAATTAACAAATGAACAAAAGATAGCTCGCTTTAATCCAGTTATTAAACTGAAGCGTTTGAAACCTCAAGATTCAATTTTGACACCATATTCTAGAGTTGTGAAGGATAAGCAGCCTCAGAAAGCTATTGTGAAACCCCAAATGCTCTCGCATGTTATTGATTCTTATGTGATACAAGAGGTAATAAATTATTTTTAAATGCATACAATATTTAATTAATCTTTATAGAAGTGTTGTGGTTGTGATAATTTCTGCTAATTATAACTCGTGTTTCATGTTCTACAAGCTAGATTTTTTTTCTGAAATTATTAAATTTAGGGCATATACACATTGAAGGGTGAGATAATATGCACATATATGTGAACATTTTAAGATTTTAAATGAAAAAAATTAAGACAGTTCATGTATTTTCATAATTTCTGAAAATATTAACACCTAACAAATTTTCTCACTATTTTAAAATTTTAAAAGTTAGTTTTTTTATGATAGTTATTTATTTGCCATGCAATTTTTGTCTTGCCTTTTGACTGTCTTAAAAATTTTGCATATTTTTTTTATAATAGTTTTCTTTTTTTACGATTAAATTCAAGTCATTTTCTTTGTTTTTTCAAGTATTTATTCACCTGTTAGGTTTTTTCCTTTTCTCCCTAATGATTGATAGCATAGAAGGGAAAATTCTGTTACATGTATAACTCAATGAGAAATAAGAAAATGAAATTTCCCAATTTTAAACAGCTATGTTCAATTAGGGTATGAGTTGCCTTTTATGTTTTAATGGTATTATTGAGTCTAGTCACATCATAAAACATAGTTAACTGTATAAGTGTAAAGCTTTTAAAATACTATGGCTTTATGTTTATTATAATTTTATGCTTAAAAAAATTTTACGAGAAATTATGACTATTGAACTATGTATAAAAAGTATCCATTATGAATAATTTAAAATTATGTATAATTTTTCACTAGATATATAGTAGAAATTATGCATTATTAAGAATCCTGATAAACCAAATGGTCATGAAAAGCAATTACCATTAAAAATTTGCAATAAATGTCAGAATTGCTTTATCACAAATTTATCATATTGAAAACTAAGACCAAATCAAAATTATTTTAAGGAAATAATAGGTAAAACAACCTTTGTGTGCTAACAATTATAAAACCGCATTGTAAATATTAAAAATGAAAAAAAATATTACTTGATTAAACAATAATTTATCTGGTAGTGAAGATTGTATCCTGGGTGAAATGACTTAGAAGATACAGGTTGTTTTTTATCTGGTTTATTGGTAACATCAACAACAAAAGGCACATGATTATGCCATAGTGTAGCAGACCTAGAGAACTACACATAAAAGTTTTTGCCGGAGAAAGCTGAGATCACACTCCCTCTCTTACCAGGGTCAAGTTCGCTTTTAGTGAAAAAAAAAAAAAAAAAGAATAACATTAACAATCAGACCATGTGATGTTTAGATGATTGTCAGCTGGCTCCGCCCAAGAAGACATTGTGAATAATTGATTTTTTAACAAGTATTATTAAATACCATTCAGTAATTCTAATTAATTTAGGTTTAAAAGGAATGATGCTTAAAGTTAAATTTAGCATTTAATCAAAATAAATCATAATATTTAAAATGGAAATTAATATGCCAAAGCTAAGCTTAAATTATTTTATTCAATTTATTTATAAGCATCAAACAATGATTCATATTTTCTTCTAATTTTCTGTTCATCACCATAATGGTAATAAAATCCACATGAATGCATATAATCCTAGACCTTCTCTCTACTCTTCTTGTTTTCTACCCCAAACCCTCTGGCAACATATTTAGACAAAATAATATGCAAGCAAAAGGTAAAAATAAATATTTAACAACCAGAATGATGAAGTGAAATGAAAATAAAGTTGATTAAAGAATAAAAATACTTTAGAAACATATTGAAGGGAGGGTAGTGAAGAAAATGTACAAAATGCTGCAGTTTATGGAACACGGAAATTAATGATGAGCAAATTAATGGTTTTTGCAAATTTCACTCCAATTCCACTTTTTAGTATTGTTTTGCTGTTTATGTATATATAATTATGTTTCTTATATTTTTTACTGAACCTTGTGTATAAAATAAATAATTGATCCTTATTTAAAAACATTATCTTTTAGGTGACTTTAAAGACAGTTATGGATTCTTCATCCACAGACATTTCTGAAAGTTCCAATTCTGAAGATAAGAGTGAGGTTACTGTCCCTGGTAATAAAAAGTACTGTTTTGTGAATGCATGAAATGTAGAGTCATTCCATGTTACAGGGTTCTGAAACTTTTTAAATTTGTACTACAAAGAAATATATTAATTTCTTTATAAAAGAAAAAAATCACTGCATTCTTAATGGGTTATTTATAATTAAAAAATGAAACATTTAAATATTATCTTAATTATATATTTTTTTAGTTTATATATTGCAGTAAATAGTAAGACTAAAATATAATATCTAGTATAAAGACTTATTATTAATAAAAATTAATGCAGTTTCAATATCAGTCATTATACAATATATGAGAAAAATATATTTAATAGCAGAAATAAAAATTCAGATGTGTTAATTCTAAACGAATTCTTATTTTAAGTATTTTTATGTGAACTGGTATACCTGACATTTCTAAGAATAAAATTATTAAATCATTATCAACATTCAACAAAATGCCAAATGGCATAAATGAAAGTATGTTTTAAAAATATTTGTTTTAATCTAAGAATGCTTTTATTTAAAATATTTCATTGCTCAAATTCTTTTAAATGTCTGTAAGCTAAATTAGAATCAGAAAATCTGAGGATTTTGTTATCTGGAAGATATTATCAATTTTAAAATCATGAAATATCTGGGACAAATTTTAAAAACAACAAAAAGCTGATTTCCTTTCCTGGAATCATGAATTATTTTTTAAAGAAATCAAATTTAGGTAAACATTGTGAGTAAAAACATAAATATATTTGTAAACTTGGAATAAGAAAGGAGCAATAGTTGAATTTAATTGTCTCTCTTTAAGTAATTTGAAACCTCAAATAAACTTTCTAGAAACATTTCTGAATGCTAGTAAAATAAAATAAACCTTAATTAAATATTTATCTTTTCCATATTTTGGCTTTTTTAAAATCCATTTTTCCCAAGTAAACTTTTGGGGCAATATGTTATTTGCTGACATATTACTGTGCATACTCAAAGGAAATGAAATTTTTAATTAAGAAAATATTCAATAAATTATTGCAAATTTTTTTTTTACATTATAACCTCTCAGATGCTTCACAATATTTGTGATAAAATTTTGGAAATCTGAGTTGTTTCAATTTTTATCGTAACAATAGGGTTGTCAGCTGGTATATATATTTCTTGCCTATTTTATCAGAATTGTTATGGAACAATTTTTATACCCTCAGTATCACTTT
This sequence comes from Argiope argentata, assembly GCA_026289955.1. Taxonomy (NCBI): domain Eukaryota; kingdom Metazoa; phylum Arthropoda; class Arachnida; order Araneae; family Araneidae; genus Argiope; species Argiope argentata. The sequence continues at coordinate 4,570,434 of JAOUZG010032936.1, read as the reverse complement.
ACTAATATTTTTAAGTTCTTTTTGCAGCTTCCTGTCCTAGTATGGAAAATTCAACTGAGATGTTAAAAGGTAATTTGCTAATATTTATTTGAAAATTGGTAATGAGAATATATAATTATATTTTCTCGCAGATAATTATTTATTATCTTGATGATTTTTGTTTTGAGATAAATGAACCTATTATTATTATTATTTTAATCTGAAAATTCCCTTTTGAAGCAGCGAGTTGCAATTTTAACAAGCAAGAGTTTTAAGTTCTTCTAGCTGCTAATCATTTTAATTCTTAATACTTTGAACGTATTGGGATAGGAGGGAATATTATATTCTTTGATATTTTGCTAGTCTAACTGTACCATTCTGCAAAAATATAAATATTTCATTATAAACCTTCAATGATTTATATTTGCTTTTTATTTAGTATTATTATTTCATTGTTGGAGATAAATATTGTGGGATAGGATATCTAACTGCGGGATAAAAATGCAGGTGATTTTGTATTAAATAAATGAAAATATATCTGAACTATGAAAACATTCTAAACGATTTATAATCAGCATTGAAAAATTTATAATGTTCTTGATTTAAAATTCTTCTATTTTCAAACCAGAATTTTTGTTTTACAGATATTGCTTCACAAAGAGAAGAACATTTACCTGTAATTAAAGGTAATGTGCTAAGAAACATTACAATTTAAATTATTTCTAATTAAAAGGATTTTTAATGTTTTAAAATCTTGTTTTAATAATATTAATAGAGTACAGTGTTGCTTGCTTAAAATGTTTTTATTTCTTTTCTTTTTCGATTCTCTGTTAGAGTGAAGTATTCATAACATTTGATAATCATGTAGATTTTTTTCTATGGCCAATACTGTAAAAATTCTGAATACATTTGCACTTGAGATTTCTATCTTCATCGATCAAAATTTGTGAAATTTCTGCAGACTCTTCATTTTCCCTTTAAAAATATTCTCATTAATCTTGATATGAGCCTAATTATACCAAATATATATTTTAGCTATTAATTCCTTAATTGGTTTTTAAAAAAGTCTCAATCCTTTTACTCTCCAGTCCCATTTAATACTATATGATCCATCTTTATTATTAGTATTATAATACCTCTTTCCTTTATTTTTAAGATGAATATTTTGCAAGTGAACTTCATTTAATAACTAATTTGAAGTTCCTAGAGAAGTTGATTCATTATGGAGCCAGAATCATTTTACTAATTTTATTCAATCATATCATTTCCAAATATTTAAACACTTTATTGGTGTTTCTATCCAGTTATTTCTGTTAATTATTTGCATTATCATCCTTCATCAAAGCTCTGTACTTCATTAAATCAAAAAGACAGAACACATTAATCAGGCTACAGAATACTTTGTACATTCATAGATTGTTGCGGTTTTGATATTTAATAATATTGAACTATGGAGAGTATTTAAATCAAGCATGTAATTTATGAATGATTAACTTCCAAGTGCAACAGTATTTTTTTTTTAATTTTACTTATTGAACAGTATAACTTTTTAATTATCAGTGTTAATAAATAATAATTAATGATTATTAACATTATTTTTAATTACTAATTTAAATACATTGTGCTCTTTTCCTGCTCATTGCCTTAATGTTACTATCTTCTGCAACCTTAGTGTGATTAGTATCGCATACCAGTATTAATAGCTTTGAATTTTTTTTTCCTTTCTTTCATTTTCATGTTTTGATTTGATAAATGTAAATTCAACTTCTATGTTGATACAGGCTTTGTATTTCTGAAGAATCCTAAATTAAAATTGTGTTATCTGAATTTACAAATAATTTTATCTGTATATATGTTTTCTTAACCTGCTAAGTGTACTGATGCTGTTTTAATATATGTTTTATGACATTACAGTTATTTCTAATCTATATTCTATTAATAGTGAGTCGTGGTAGAGGGCGCCCCCGAGGACGTGGTCGACCACCTAAAAAAAATAAACTGATAAAAGTGCCAATTCGAAGAAGCTCAAGACAGAAGGTAACTAAGAGAGGGTTATTTTCCCTTAAGTTTCTGAATTTTTAAATTCAGAGCTAAAAATTTTTTAATATATTTCATTTCAAATTAGAAGAGACGCTTTGATAAATGTAAGGTATGTTAAGTTCAAGTCGTTTGAAAAATGCATAGCTATGATTATTTTTCTTTTCTTTTTTTGACCAAGTTGGAAATTATAATAACTATTTATTTGTCGATTTTCTAGCAACAGTATTGAACTGGCTCTTATAGAGCCAGTCTCTCAACATTTTGAATGTGACACTTGAATCCACCAGTTAACTATAAATTGATTCATTTCAAGATTGATACAGTGTTGTTTTCTGAAATGTGAATAAAAACAAATAATTACTGAAGAATTTTCAGAGAAGTCTCAAAACTATTCATTGCAAAATATTAGAAAATAGCTGTTAACCTTAAGCTTTCTAGTTTAGAAAAAGCTAGAACTAAACAATTTTATGAAGTTGTTTAAACTCTCAAAACCCACTTCTGATAACTGAAAAAAATTCTCAGTATTTATCAATGCATAATTCTTTATATTAATGGAAAAGGGTTTTAGTAGTGTTCTATGAATTTATATTCATACATTTGTATTTCTGGAATGATGTAATTTGGTATACTTGATGAGTATCTGGTATCCATGAAAATTTGAAATTTAAAAAAAAACTGAAATTTCTTATTATAAAAGCAAATTATTATTCTTATTATTAATTTACCTTTTAAATGTGAAAATGAAACTAACAAAATCCCTGTTGCTTAAAAACTGCTACAGTTTATAAAGAATTTAAATAAACTAAAGGAAAATTCACCTGTTGATAAAATAAATTAAAAAAATATTTAAACATTTAACAACAAATGAATAAAGAAAAATCTTAAGTGCATGAAATATTTTTCAAAATGATATATGGTAGAATAACTCATCTTGGTTTGTGAGTTGTTTTGGAAACTCTTACCTGATTTTTGAAAACAATTATGATCGGATGTTTTGCAGTGGCATTTCCTTTTTTTTTCCCCCATTAGAGTGCTGTTTCAATCATTGATGCTGATAAAGATGATATGGATGTTGAAGACGTAGAAATTCGTTCTGAATTCCCTGAAAATTCAAGTATTTATCCAACCAACAATGAAGTTTCCCCTCCTCATGATACCACTGATTCAGATTTATCTTTTGATATTTCAACGTTAGCTGCTGTTTCTTCTGAAATTGGTAAAGCAGTACCAGATGTGCATAATAAGCCACCAAGCATATGGTCCGTAAGTATTTTTAATACTGTTTCTACCTTCCTAAGAAGGTTGTGTGTCACAATGTAAAAGTTATTTTTACATAAAGTATGTAATTTTTTGTATTAGATTTTATATTTCTTAATAAATTTTGATTCGTCTTCTACAGGGACAGCATTTATAATGATTAAATTTTTGAAATCTATAGAATTTAAGTATATTTTGTTTGTATATTTTTGCTGATTTTGTTGTTACTTTATTTAAATTAAGACTGAAATAAAGTGTTTTAATAATTCTCAAATTTTTAAATAGTTTCAAATTAGTTCATTTTGAGTTTCAAAATAATTAAAAGTAAATGGCAAAATTTTAGTAAATTTACCCTTCCTTTCTTGAAACCAGACTATGGAGAGTTTCTAAAGTAAATTTGGATTTTTAAACCTATAAGGTATTTCTCCAATGCAATTTCTTTATCAGTCTTTTTTAACTCTATTAATACCAACAATAACTATCATTCACCAATACCATATAATGAGGAATGATGAATGACTTAACAATATGTGATCTTACCCAAGGCCTACACTTTTATGCAAGGCAAGTAAGATTTTTTTGAAAAGAAGATATGTGAGAAAGTTTCAGGTATACTGTTTTGTATACATGAATTTTCTAATGGAAAGCAGTCTTATGACATCAACTAGAGAGCAATGCATAAATGTCTGGCTTATTTATCTTTCAAGTTTTGCATTAGTGTAACTTCACTTATGGTATTTGTCTTGTAAACTTGATAGATTTTAAATATAAGCCACCTTTTCTAGTTTTTAACTATGGAAGGAAATTACCCAAATAAATTTTTGATGAAATAATGAAAGCAGTTTAAATTTCAGGATGACAATGTAAATGTTGGGAATTAAACGAAAATATTGTTGCCAGAATTTAGAAAAAAATTTGCAAATTATGAAATTGATATAAAAACAATTTAATTTTCAAATGTGTACTATCTATTTTTGCACAACAGTATTTTTTGGAAATTAGTGTTGCTTGATTTTTTAATTAATTAGGCTTCTCATTGAAATTACAAAAAGAAAAAAATATCCCCTAGTTATGCATTTTTACTCTCTAAGGTACAAATTTGGTAGCTTGGATCAGTCTAGTTTGTAGAGTTCCAACAAAAATACAAATATAGTCATTTTCATTATTAGTAGAGATTTCAAATAACTAATTAGTGAAATTTAAATACTTTTGTTCATCTGATTTAATTAAAATTAAATTTTGCAAATATTTTACATTTTAGTTTTTTCAGAATGTGGCTTAGGAGATCACTAGCTTAGCATGTATCATATCACTGTATAAAATATCTTATTGGTCCTAATAATTTTGCATCAGTTTTTTTAATTCTTTCAATTGCAACCCTTTTTAAGAGAAAAATATTTCTTCAAAAAGTTTTCCTTTAACTATTGTCCTATACTTAGAAGAAGAAAAGAATTAATTAATGAAGTGTAAAAAAAAATATTAAGCCCAAGAATTTGTCATCAAATTTTTAAAAATAATTATAATTACACTCAAAATGTTACAAATATTGAAATATTGTAATTATGTGCCCCCCCCCACAAATATGGAAATTCCATAGCTGCTAGAGAAATTAGGTGAAAACTATGAGTGAATATATAGTTAGAAAATTATGGAGGCCTGCATGAAAAGCCAAAAATACCTTTGTTCTGATACTTTGCTCAACAAAGCTGGCAGTGAAATTTTTTTAGCACAGTTGGAGAGGGGGGGAGTCTTTTAGCATGGTACTTGCTATCAACAACAAAAAAAAGTACATATTTAACAGGTGATTTATTTGATCAGCAAAATCGTGTTGTGTGTTTTTATGTATATTTCCTTTATATATTTATTTAATAATTTGAGTCAGTTAAATAATTGTTCAATAATAGGTGAAAATATTTTATTTATTATTATATATTTTTGCTGGTTTCTTTCTTTACAAAATTATATTCATAAAAAAACCAATGCATTGATAGTTAGAATGTTTAATAATTTACTGTAATAGTAAAGTATTTCATTGTACCCTTAATATACAAGGTGTCGAGTAGACAAATTGTGACTCGATAACTAATTTCTTGATTTTTTAAAGTGAAAAAACTTCATTTCCTGTCGTAATTGATGGATATGGCTATTTCAGATGGTAGAAATTGGGTTTTCTTATAATTTTTAATTATTTCACTAGCCATTCAAGGCAAAGCTTGACGGGGTTGTCACAGCACCGGAAAATCATGAAAATAAAGAGAACTTAAGGATTGTCTGTAAAACAAACAAAAAGGCAGAAAATATTTAATTTTCAAAAACAAACCTCAAACCTTTAGGAAATCACTATCCCTCTCCCCATTGAAAAATCGTCCTCTTTAAATATGGCAAGAATAAAAAATTGTCATTACACTTGTAAGAAGCTAAACAACACTATTTGTTACTGTGCGGTGTATGCGTTATAGAATCACAATTGCGAGTGGACTGTATAAGCGTTTATTTTTTGCGTGTTAGCGAGACAGTTTCAGAAACTGTTCTGTTTGTATTATATGGTTGCCAGGTTGAAGTGGTTACAGAATTCGCCAAGGGGAGATGTCCCAGCGCCAAAGGCATGATTTTACAAGTACGGAACATCCCGCCCGGCGTTGAAATATGCATATGTTTCAATAAAAAAATGTACATAAAGTTACATCACAAATTTGACACATAAGTATAAAGAAAGCAAATAAGACAATAATAAATTGCACAATAAAAACAATCAGAATAATAATTAAAAAAAACAAAAACAAAAAACATTTCAATTTAAATCAAAATTATCTACAATAGGTAAAATGCAAATTTTAGAAATAGGTCTTTTAAAATTTCCCTTTGCAGTACGTATCTCTGCTACTCTGACATTGCCATCTGAGCCTGCAATTGCATTAATGATTCGACCTAATGGCCACTGGTAAGTTGGAAGTTGAATGTCCTTTATTAGAACTAGCATGCCAGGAGTTAAATTTTGTTTTTTAAGCAGCCACTTTGAGCGCTGTTGTAAATGGCTCAAATAATTATTTTGCCAATGTCTCCAAATAGTTTGAACTAACTTTTGAGTTCGTTGCCATCGACTGAGAAGATTGTCTCTTTTGTCTATGAAGTTAGGTTCTGGGATAGAATTGATAGGTTTTCCTATTAGGAAATGGCCTGGAGTTAATACTTGCATTTCATCAGTATCAGTTGGGAGAGGAGAGAGGGGTCGCGAATTGAGGATGCCCTCAATCTGAGTAATTACTGTTAAAAACTCTTCGAGTGTTAGTCTTGCAGGACCTACTACTCTCTTAAAATGATATTTAAAGGATTTCACGCCTGCTTCCCAAAGACCTCCAAAATTGGGAGCCCTAGGCGGCAAAAATTTCCACTTTATACCTTCGGAGGAAAGCATATTTGAAATGTCTTCGCTACCTACCATTAGTTGGTATAATTTTTTAATTTCTGTGGAAGCACCTATAAAATTAGTGGCATTATCGCTAAAAATTATGGAGCTTTTCCCACGTCGCGCAAAAAATCTTTTTAGCGTTGCGATTAGAGCTTCAGAAGTTAGATCAGTGACAAATTCTATGTGTACAGCCTTGGTTGCCATACATACAAATAAAACAACATATATTTTCTGTAGATTACCCTTTCTTTGACCCTTGAATTTTATTTCGAATGGACCGCATAAATCGATCCCTACATTTAAGAATGCTGAACTTGGAGTAACTCTTTCTGCTGGAAGGTCTCCCATAATTTGGTTCGAGATAACGGGCTTGTTTCTAAAGCATCGAACACACTCGTGAACGACCTTGCGTGCTGCATTTCTACCTCCTATAGGCCAATATTTTAAACGAACAGTATTTAGAAGGGTTTGAGGGCCTACATGAAAGTCTCGTTCATGGTAATGCTGAAAAATTAGCTTAACTAGCTTATTTCCCATTGGCAGAACAACTGGATGTTTCTGATTAAAGTTTAAATTAGAATGCGCAAGTCTACCTCCTACCCTAATTAGTCCATCGGATGGATCTATGAAGGGATTGAGAAATTTCAACTTACTCGAAGATGGAACTGACATTCCTTTTTCTAAAGCGGAGATTTCAGTAGAAAAATGTTTTACCTGTACCAATTTTAAGAGAACCCTTTCAGCGTTCAGATATTCCTCTTGTTTGAGAAATCCTTTTTCCTTTTCAGGAAATCTGCAATTTTGAACAAACCTAAAAATAAATGCTACAATTCTGATTAATTTATGAAATTCATTTGTGATAGCAAGTAAATCATCTAAAAATTTAGAGTCATTAGTTAAAGTCAAAGTTAATTTAGTAACAGGCTTGAGCTCATCCATATAAAGTTTGTCGGTTGAACCAGTAGAAATTTGTACAGTTTGATAAGCGGGTAAGTTTAATTTTGAAAAGTCTGGTCCTTTAAACCACAGTTCACTGGTTGCAAGGGCCTTAGCATCAAGTCCTCTGGAAAGCAAGTCAGCAGGGTTAAGCTCTGATGGAATATGCTGCCACTGGAAATCGTTTGATAGTTCCTGAATTTGAGACACTCGGTTGCTCACAAATGTCTTGAGCAGGTTAGAAGGAGTCTTTATCCAGGCAAGGGCTATTGTTGAATCTGAATGTAATATAACAGAGTCTATTCGGAGCCTCAATGCAGATATGACTTTCTGCGTAAGTTTTGAAAGAAGTAGACAAGAGCAAAGTTCAAGTCTGGGAATTGTGGTGGTTTTGGTTGGTGCTACCCTTGACTTACTACAAAGAAGTTGGGTAGTTACTTCATTGGCGTTAGACACAACTTTTACGTAAATTGCAGCACCATAAGCTTTAGAAGAGGCGTCTGCAAATCCAAGTATCACAACGTACTTAGAGACAACTTGAAAAAAGCATCTGGGAACACGAATGGATTTAATATTCTCCGATAAGATCTTAAGGAAGTTGTCCCACTGTCTGGAAATATCTGTTGGTAATGCCTCGTCCCAGTCCAATTTTAGTAACCACAGCTGTTGCATGAAAATCTTTGCTTTGGAGATGACCGGTCCCAACAGCCCGAGGGGATCATAGATGCGAGCTATTTGTGAAAGCACTTCTCGTTTGGTGTAGTTGCAATCTGGACTGGAATTGGAGCAGACTTTAAACGTAAAGGAATCACTTAAACTGTTCCAGAACATTCCTAAAGTTTTGACGGTAATTTCTTCAGCATTGCGGTCAAGCGTAAATTCTTTAAGTTCAGTTGATGAAGCCTTGTTGGAACACCACTTATGCAAAGTCATGCCTCCTCGTTGAAGCAACTGTGTCAGTTCTGATTTGAGTTTTTCAAACTCTCTAAGTTCTGAAGCACCAGAGAGGCAATCATCCATGTAAAAATCCTGGAGTACTGCCTTTGAAGCCAATGGAAAGTTATCTTTCTCCTCTAGAGCAAGTTGTTGCAAAACTTTTGTTGCTAAGTATGGTGCGGAAGCGGTTCCATATGTCACCGTGTTTAATTCATACACTTCGGTTGGTGCGTTTTTATCGATCTTCCATAGAATTTTTAGAAGCTTTGTTTGCAAAGGATTTATCTCAATCATTCTAAACATTTGCTTGATATCTGCAGTTAATGCGTAAATGTGTTTTCTAAATCTGATTAGAATTGAGAAAAGATCTTCCTGAATTACTCCTCCCTTGCACAACAAGTCATTTAATGAATGTCCACTGGACGTTTTAGCACTTGCGTTGAAAACTACACGAAGCTTAGTAGTTTTGCTTGATGGGCGTAATACACCGTGATGCGGGAGATAGTATCCATTTTCGATATTTGAATTTTCCTTTACCTCTTTCATGTGTTTTAGTAATTCATACTCGCTGAGGAATTCTGAATAAAGCGTTTGCATAGCGGGATCACGTTCTAAGCGTGTCCATAACTGGTCTAGTCTTTTAGACGCGACTGCCTTAGAATTTCCTAACATTTCTGCGGAAAATTCATGTTTGAATGGCATTTCTACTACAAATCTACCATCCGTTTTCCTATAATGCGTTTTTGCAAAATGTTCGTTACAATATTTTAATTCCTTGTCGCAAATTTCAGTTGTTTCTATTTCTTCAATTTCCCAAAAGCGTTTAAGAGTTTCATTAAGATTATCTGCGTTTTTAGTTAAAAAACAATTTTTAGGAGCATTGTAAAGAATATTTCCTGAAATAGCCCCTGAAACAAGATAGCCGAAACAACTAGATTGTAAGAATAAATTGTCTGCTAATTTTATTTTATCCTCTTTCAATAATGAGAAAAATAATTCTGCACCCAAAAGAATATCTATTTTTTGAGGAATAAAAAATGAAGGATCCGCTAGTTTAACTTCCTTGGGAATGTTTAAGTTCGAAATATTTAATTTTTTAGAAGGTGTAAAACTAGTTATATTAGGAACAATTAATAAATCTATTTCCCAATGCGAATCATTACTTTCATTTGATAAAAGGGTGGTTACTTTTTTCTTGATACTTAATGATGTATCATTTAAACCGCATATCGGAATGTTTATCCTTTCTTTTTTCAATCCCAATAAATCTGCCGCGGAAGACGAAAGGAAAGAAGATTCACTGGCAGAGTCGAGAACGCCTCTTAAGGGTTTAAATTCCCCCCATGCATCTCTGGCGTATATGATGGCGGTGTTTATCAAAATACTCTTATTACCGTTACAGAAAAGGGAGAGACGAGGGTTTTCTGACATCTGCGTTTCAATGGTCTGTGAATTATTAGTTTGAGGGTTCCTTCCCTGACAGGGTGTGGATGACGAGAGCCAGGTTTCACTCTCTGGAATGCTGTAAGTGTTTGGCGCGATTGGCGGCGTAGAATATTTATGAAGCAATGTATGGTGATCTAGTTTCTTTTTACAAACGAAACAAGAACTTTTTGAGTTACACTTAGAGAAAGGGTGAAATTCACTTAAACAGTTTTTACAAAGCCGATTTTTTTGAACTAAATCTAACCTATCGGATAATTTCATTTCTTTAAATGCATTGCAATGATACAGTGCATGTGTTTGTACTTTACAAGCGATACACAATTTAGCAGATTTATCTGCTTTGACAAAAAAGGATTTCGATCTCTCAGGGTTATATTTAGTAGGAATGCTAGTTTGAATATTGTTTAAAATTTGGCATCTCCTTTCTAAGAATTCTAGAAAATAATCGAATTCAGGCACTTCGTTGTCTTTTAATGTTAATTCAAATTGTTTGCGGGTGTCGCGATCTAATTTTTCAAGAATAATGTTTAATAACAAAGCGTTGGATAATTTGTCTCTCGCGAAATCTAAGATGTTCAATGATCTAAGATTCTTTAAAATGACATCCAATATATTTCGTAGATCTTTGCCAGATTCATGCTTTAATGGACGAATATTTAGAATGTTATTTATATGACAGTTAACAATAACTCTTTTGTTTTCATAGCGTTGCTCTAAAGCTTTAAACAGAGAAGTAAAGTTATCATCAGCAGTTTCTATGCATTTAGCTTCTCCTTTAAGAGAACCGCGTAAATAATGCAGTTTTTCATTTTCAGAAAGTTCAGGATTTTCACTTATTAGGCTATCAAATTGAGTTTTGAATAAATTCCATTCTTCGAATTTTCCGCTGAACAACGGAAGTGGAATTTTTGGAAGTTTGATGAATGCCTTTTTAGGCTGATCATTGATACTAGAATCATCATGACTTTGATTATGCACAGAGTCAGTTTTTATGGTTTTTAATTTATAAATAGAGGTTTTAAGGCTTACCTCTAATTTTTGTATGAAATCATCCACTTCGAACAGAGAGGTTTCGATTTCCTGGAAATCTTCTTCTTTGACGATTTTGTAGTAATCATCCTTCAATTTTTCGAATTTGCGTTCGATATTTAGCACCATATCCAGTTGCGCTTGAAGTTCGGGAATGTCCATTTGGTTTTGTCCTTCAGTCAGGGCATTGTCCAATTTCGTAAGCTGGCTTTTGATGCTGCCACGCTTGCGATTAAGCGAGGTGATATCTGCCATCTTTAGCGTAAAGAATTTATCAAATTCAATGATAAGAATTAATCCATAAGATCTGGTTGACCTCCGGTTCGCTTAGGACCAAAATGTGCGGTGTATGCGTTATAGAATCACAATTGCGAGTGGACTGTATAAGCGTTTATTTTTTGCGTGTTAGCGAGACAGTTTCAGAAACTGTTCTGTTTGTATTATATGGTTGCCAGGTTGAAGTGGTTACAGAATTCGCCAAGGGGAGATGTCCCAGCGCCAAAGGCATGATTTTACAAGTACGGAACAGTTACTGTTAAATCACTGAAGCTCATGCCTTTTCTATTTATACCCCTTTTCTTCTAAATAGATGGTCCCATTTCCAAAAAAGTTCTGATATTGAAAAGAGATTGCAACCTACTATAATAATTGTGGTGGTACTGAAATTTAAAAAAAAAAAAAAATCTTTTAGCAATGTGTTTTGTATTTTGCAGAATACTTGAAGAAGGGGGGGACCAATGCATATCCCAAAAAAAATTCTTTTATATATTTAATTTGTTACATTATGCATGGGTTTATTTTATATTTTAAAAAAACTGCAGTATTATTTGAAATGTGATGGTTGATTTGTTTCAACTTATTAGTTCTAAAGAATAAATTTTCATTTCAAAGACTTTGTTTAAATTTTCAGATTACCTTTTAAAGATCATATTAAAATTGAAAAATAAATACAAAAACAGCTTGATTCTTTTAATGAAGAAATTTGTTTAGATGATTTTTGTTCTTGTGTTTTGAAGTAAGAAACTTTTCCGATTTGGGGGAACTCATAAAAATAATTCTTGTATTGCCACATGGCAGTGTTTTTGTAGAAAGTGAATTTTTTAATCAACAAGGTTATGCTTTTTGAAGATGTAAAAAAAGATTCTTCAGATCTTCAACTAGAAAGAAATGTATATAATGCTATGGAGCTTTCTTAATGTTTTATCTTTTTTTTAGAAGGTTTTAAGTATTCCGATCTCAAGAGATTTTTCTTCTCATGAGTATACAAATTTAATGCATATGAAGTGCATGAGTCTTAGAAAAGCATAAAAGAAAGTGTGGGGAAAAAATGAGCCTGGCTAATGAAGTATACATTAAAAGCCTGGGAATTAGCTTGTATGTGATAATTAGACTAGGCACTTTAGATAAATTTTTGCTTTGGATGATTATTAATATTGCAAAAATGATAGCTATATTATGTCTACTCAATTGATAATATATAGTTATTGTTTTTAGATAAATGTTCTATAATCATATAGATTTATTTGCTCTGTAATATTTGCTTTATTTATCCTAAAGATCAGATCTTTTTTCAGGTCCAGGAAGTATTTAAATTTGTTCAGGGTTTTCCTGGTTGTTTGGAATTTGCCGAAACTTTTAAAGCTCAAGAGATTGATGGTCAAGCCTTGCTACTAATGAACTTGGATCATCTAATGACTGGAATGAACATGAAGCTAGGACCAGCTTTGAAGTTAATTGCGCATATTAGTAGCATGAAAGAACAGGTTGCAGCATCTTAGTTGTTTTGTTTCTCCTTCTGATTTTAATAATTAAAAAAAGTACAAACACATCATTTTATCTCAGGATTTCTTAAACTTTGAGCCACGGCCCTATATAATATAATATTTCACAAAACAGGGATCTTGGATACAAATACAGCACTACCTTTATCTGTTTTTAAGAACTGTTAATTAAATAATTTTGATTCAAAACAGTTTTGTGAGATTGAGAAAATTGCTATCACCTGATAATTCTTTTGTATTGTTAATTTCAGTTGTATTTCTTCTTAATTTTTCTAATTATTGCTTGGCAACAAAATATCTTTAAGGGAAATGGGATAATTAACTTCTTTTTTTTTTTTAAGCCATAAAGGGGTCATGAGTGAAATAAGTTCAAGAAGGTCCTGCTTTATACAAAGAGCTTATTATATAAAAACATCTTTTAAGTTTTAAAAAGTTTGAATGTTGGATTTTCTGTCTACATTGAAATTCTTGAACTTAATTTTTTGAAACTGTTTTTTTTTCTGTATACACTCAGTTTATATGTTTCCTATATCATTTTCATAATTCATTTTTTAGTTTATTTATTCATTCATAAATAAATAGTCACCCATTTAAAAGCTCTGCCAATATGTTTTTGGCAACACTATTTCAAATAGCATTTGCTATACTTTTTTTAATAATTGAAAGAGAAAAACTTTCTCCAGAAAATTGAACGAATTTTCTTATACATGAATGAATTCTTTTGATTTTAAAATTAATGTCTTTCAAGAAATATCTGACAAAAATGTTTTTTGATATGTGTCAGTTTTGATCTGTGAGGAAAAATCTTTACAAACTCTTTTCTTGAATATTTTATTAATATGCTGATATTTCATATTATTCTGTGATTGGAATTTAATTTGATTAGTCTCATTCCAATAGGATTGCATTTTAAGTTATATTAATTTCCTTGATTTCGTAGTATTTAGCAGTTTTTTTTTTAAAAAAATACTTTTTTTTTTCTTTCTTTTTTTACTTTGGAAAATATACATGTTAAACTATTTAATTAAAATCTATAGCTAGCTTGCATTGTAATATACTCATCGTTTTATTTTGTAACTCTGTATCAAATTTGATTTCATTTACATTTTATGCATTTAAAATTAATAATTTAAAATTAAATTATCTTTCAATTTTTGAATTCTTTTTCAGATATTATTTTTTTCATTCTTGTAATTGAAATTTATTCAAGTCATATTTGGACTTTTCCTTTTTATTATTTGAAAGTTCACTGTAATATAATAACTTTCCTTTTTTTGTGAAGACATTTCAGGGAATGAACATTAAATATATAGAGTATTATTACTTTGAATATCTTGTGCCATTTATTGCATTTTCAGTGGTGATGTTTATGAAAGGGGTTTGTATCAAAATGAAACAAGTTTTCGTTGAAATTACCTTTTTGCATTTCAAATTAAAGCTTATTATCTATTATTCATATCTGTTCCTAAACTACATTAGTTAGCTTTTAAAACTATCCTTTTTTTATATACATGAATATTTTTGAGATTTCATTATTTTTCATATCCATAAAGCAAGAGCTTCTAATTAAAAAAGAAAATTTTATTTTTTATTACCAATATTTATTAAGGAAGACATAGGCTGTCTATCAAGGAAACTGTTTTCAGTTACTAAGAAGCAATCAAAATTTAGAGTTGGATAGAGGATTTTCTTTAATATTCTCATTTAATTGTCCAGAGACAAATACCAACCAAACTTGGGTATTTGATAATTAAATGTTTGGATGATCATTAAAATCTTTAAATGAATTTGTAAAATATATTTATTTAAATTTATGCTTTATTGAATATAAGTTTATATTTAATTTCCTATAGTACATTTTTATGAAGAAAAAAAATAGTCAATTAGAAAAACAAGAAATATAGTGAATTGTTGGATGAATAATTTGAGACCTTTTGTTTAGAAATATTTTGAATACCTGCAATTTGGGAATGATATTTGTCATCATTTTTTCAATAGTGAGTTCTTGTACTCATTGATTAATTATTATTTTGAGAATCAAAGCGGCTGAAAAAGTAGGTAATGAAAATTTTTCTGAGATGGTAATAATACCTTTCCCACCTTAGAACATTGTAGACGTCCTCTATACTTGTCTTTAAAAGCGATTATTGTAGAAGTATGTATTTCGTTCAAGTTGTATTTGTATTTAATTGTTAGTTGTGCTTATGAATGTTGTCTGTAGCATTGTGCCAAAAGTGTTCAAAGTTTTAGTCGCTGTGATAAGTGTTCTCGATCATGTAATCATTTTGTGTTTTAAAGTGTATGAGAACTTTGTGACTGTGATAAGTTGTTATCTGTTATGCTTATTTTTCATTTTCCATACATGTACAAATTTTTCTTTCATGTGTCCTGGCAGTATTACTGTACATCTATTGAGAGGTCATAAAGTTATTTTAATTTGCTCTCATATCTTTTCATTTTTTAGCTTTGATTTTATAAATAAACAAATAGTTGGATGGTTGTACTTACTAATGCTATAGCTATTAATAATAGCCATTTATTCAAAATTAATTTTATAAAAACATTGTTTAATTCTGGTTTTTGTAATTTTCTATGGCTCTATTTAAATGAAGAAAAAAAATTCTTATAAAAATATATATCTGTATGGAATAGGTATTAATACTCCAATCTTTATTTATCAGGGTGTCTACTGTTCATGAATTCCTGTCTAAATCTCATTGGTTGCTAATTAAAAGTTGGTCTGAAATATATAATGTATATTTCATGCTTTTTTTACATTTCTCTATATAATGCTCATGAACCATAATTAATCACCAATTTAAATATGCATTTTTGAAAAATGAACATAGTTATTTTGCTGAAATGAGTATTACTTATTTTACGTAATGGTGTTACAATTCAATTATTGCAAAGTAAATAGCTGGTAGTAATTTATAATTATAAAATATGGCTAGTAAAATGAAAAAAATTAAATATTCTTGCACTTTATATTTCTTTCATTAGACACACAACTGAGAAGCTTAAAAATTTCTAACATAATTAATTTGCATGTATAAAAAATCAAAATGTATATTTCAATAAAATAATGTTGAGATATATTTCCTTTCCAATTTTTTTTATTCTTAAAATATGAATGTTCTTTTATAAAAAATATGTGAAAGTTAAGTAATTGTAAAAAAGATGTAGAGCATGGAAAAAATAATAAAATGCCTTTTAAAAAAATCTTTAAAAGATTATCAGGGTATTTTAAAATATTAGTACAATATTTTATATTGTTTTCATGTATAAATTGTTTATTAGCTTAAAAAATTGTAGCTATGCATTTAAATGAATTGTGAATTTCTGATTCTTTAATTTGTTGGTGCAGAAGCTTGTAATTCAATATTAAGAACGAAGTTTTATTGTCATTTAGAAGATTTAGTGTTTATAAAATACTTTTTGCTTTCTTCTTTGATGAAAATGAGTTTTTTTTTTAAGCTTTTAGATACACATAGAAAAACTTATAACCTTATAACTTTTTGTCTCTTTTTATGCAAATAATGTATTTACTTTTAATAAAAAATAATTAAAATTTATATTTCGATAGTTAATTGTTACTTGTGCCATAGTTTTGTCAAAATTTAAAATGGTTATCTTCCCCTCTCACTCCTTTTAATTTAGTAGATACTCTGTTTAGGAGTTTAGATATTTGCTCTTATTCTGGAAAAGAAACATATTTATAAGAAGTGTTTTATCAAGTAAAAGCCAATAAGTGATGATTTTTACAGGTTTAAAAACACTAGATATTTCTTTTCCATAATGCAGAAAAGTTTCATAAAGCAGCAACTGCAGGAAAACTAAATCTAAAAATGTGAAAATTTGTCTTCATTACAAGACTGTTAAATTACAAACTAATCTATTATGATGATTCAGGTTACTTCATGTATGACTTAATTTTTTAACATGTTGACTGTATGCTAAAAATTAATTTTAACTGCTCAAACTTTAATAATAATTTATGGAAAGAATTGTTGATGAATTAGTATCAATTTTAGAAGGCAGTCTCTAACTTACTATAAAAGAGTTTTAATTCGGATTAATCAAATTTTTAAAGCATATAAAATTTATAATGTTTGTAAGAGAGAAAGCATAAAATATATTGAATATAATTTTTAAATGATTGCATCATCATCTGATTAGGAATTTATACTTCAAGGTTTAATAAGTTTAAATGCTGAAAAGTGGTACATACCTGTGATCTGTATATTAAACGGTAATAAACTTTGTATTTGGGCCAATTTCTAAGTATGTGCAAATACTTATTGATGTCAATATGTAGTATTTTATAAATGTTCTTTAGAATGTATATTTTTAAAATCTGTATTAGTCCATATTTACTGTTAAAATTAAGTTTGGAAAACCTTATAATGAGTTATACCCAAAAAACTTTATGATATAAATTGTTATGGATAAACAATTCTTCATCATTTTTTTTTTCTGTTTTATTATTCTTTTTATTCAGTTGTTATATTCTCTGGATTAGTCAATTAAAAATTATCCTGCTTATATATGCACTTATTTTGATATCTATAAAGATAGTGTGGATGTTTGTGACTCTTATACATAACATACAGTGTTACTTGTTGAGTAATAAGTACATATAAGTGTTTTCCAAATTAATTTTCTAGGTATTTTCCAAACGTCCTTTGGTTATTTGAAGAAGTTGATTACATCTTTATTTTTATGTGCAAAAATAAACATGCAGCAAAAGTAAACAGTACATTGTGGCATTGCTACCTCTCTACACATAATAGTAGCTTGGTTGTCAATACTTGCAATTTAGGCAAATGATGCCAAAAAGTATCTGTTTGAAATATGATCCTAAAAATCTGAAAATACACAATTCAATAACAAAATTTTAATGCACTATATGTAGAGCTTTAAATTTAATTGTGGCTTTATTTTTATTCCAATTAATATAAAGCGTTTTGCTAGTGCATTTTAAATTTGGAAGAGGAAAAAGTGCTTGTGAATTTATTGCACAACCTAGTGTAGTGCTCTTATGCTGTCTTCAAAATTTAGTTCATTAATTTATCAAATATTTTTGCTTTTCACTTAGTTATTTAGTTATTATCTACTGAGCTTTGAAATATGGTAAAGGTATTCAATATTTAATGTATACCAGATTTCTTGGGAACTAGTTCTAAAAATTTTAGGGTTAAAGAATAGGATCTCATATTTTCAAAAAAAATTAATGTCCTCTGAAAAGTAATTTTACATTTTTTTTTCGCTTATTGTTGAGGAATTGCCTTTTATTGTCTCAAGATCTTCTTTGGAAATGTTTATTTTATTAACAAAATACTTCCATTGAAATAAATGATAAATTGATTCGATATTTTTAAAAAGTAAGTAATTGTCTTTAAGAAAATTGTAAAAATAAATTTCTGTGCATTCACTGTGCAGCTTGCATCATTGATTTAACTACTACTTCTTAAAATTTGATTATTTATGAATTTCTTGAAAAGTTTTTTTTTAATTATAAAAAATTTAATTATCGGAATATAGCTTAAATTCTACTTTTTAATTTGCTTAGAAATCTATTCAGGTAAGTATCCTCTTGCTGTGTATCAATAATTAAGCATTACTTGTCTTATTTTTTTTATCTTTAATATTTTACATTGGTAGATGTCAGAAGGAAAAAAAGATCGGTTTCTGTTTAAACACTTTGGTGCTAATATCAGTCTGATATTTTGGCACTTAATTTATGTGCAATATTCATGTGTTCATTTGATGTTTGTGATATTTAATGTTGCTGCTGTTATTATGTGTTCGATTTGTTCCAAATGAAAGAAACTTGTTATAAATAATCAATTTTTGGTGCATGCTATTCCTATTTTATATTAATCTTGCAAATCAGGAAGTTGATTGGGAAATATATTGTAATTATTTTGTTTTGCATGTCATTTAAGTAAGAATACTTTTTCAAATTCATATGTATGTAAAAATGGAATTTCAATGTAGTTTATTTAATATTTCATGATTTTTCTAATGATTTTTAATAAATATTAGAAAAATAGATTTGTATTGATTTATTTTATATGAAGAAGCACATATGGCAGTGGGCACTGGTTTATTTTATGGAGTACAGCGTAATTTCTAAAATCTTTCATTTCTTCACCAACCACTGTTTGTTATACATCTGAATTTAAGCTTTTATTTGCTATTGAATCCTGTATTTTACTTACTTCTGCAAAATATTTAATGCTAAAAAAATTATTAGAAAAATTGACAGCCACTGATCCCCCCCCCCTAAAAAGCATTTAACTTAATCTCATATTCAATGTAGTGTGATTTAAAAGTATTTTGCATAACTTTTTAAAGAATCTAATTTTTTTTTCTTTAAGTGTTTGTTAGTAAAATTTATTCCATTTCAAAATTGTTTTGTATCTGTTATTGATAGAAATGGGAGAAAAAAAAACAGCTTTTTTAATATAATTTCAATTTGGCAAAAAGAAAATGAGAAAGAATTTTATTGATTTTACCAGTTTCTTTTAAATACTTAAGTATTTTTTAAATGTAAGTCTAGTAACAAATAACAAAAAAAAATTTGTAACAGCGAGAATAACCTCTCCCTTCCCCCATTTCTAATGAAGCTATCGTTACATGACATTCATACTTGGTTACTACTACGCAAGTCAGTACAGAAATTATTTTTTAATTTTTCAAAACATACTAATATTTCTAATTTAATATCATATATGTGAAATATTTATTGTAGTGACATGTATTCAAGTGAAACGTTTTCTTAAACAGTTCATTTTCTAAAAAACAATTTGAATGTGGGGGGGGTCTCTTCCTTAAAAAAATTACATCTAAATATTATTATTATTATGATCATATGAATGCTCTGTAAGGAGATAAAATGAAATTAATATGGTCTAGTGTTAAATCATTCTTTTCAGTGTTGCGGAATTTTTAGCGAATTGTTGGTGCAATGAATTAAAGATAGTTTTAAAATACATTAATCATTATTATCATGTTAGGTTTCTGTTGAATTCAAGTTTATTACATAATATTCTCCCTCATACTACTTGTTTTAGATAAAAATTATGAATCACTATTTGCTACTGGTTTGTATTCAATTTTTTTCTGTTTCAGTCTATGTTGAAGAATTATTTATTCAGTATTTAGAATCATTGTATGCCACTGATAATATTTAATCAGTGTCAGAAAATATGATGATTATTTCATTGTTCTAAATTTATTTTAAGCGGCATACGTTTTTGAATGATCAACTGATATATCGAATTTAGATTTAATGCGAGTTTCATGTTCTATAGAATGATAAAATTAAAACAATCAAAAATAGTTATTTTTAATAATATAAATAATTTCTTTGATAAAAATTATACTATATTCAGACTGTTCTTATATAGTGCCAACTTCTTAGCGTTATAATAGCGTGCTATGCACATAACTATACAGACTTCTGCCAACTGAGTGCAAGAATAATAATGCTTTTTCCCATTTTGTCAATATGCATAAGAAATGATATGAAATACAATATGTGTTTTGAAAACCCATTGAAAGGGTAAGATAAAAGTTATAACGCAAACAAAGCTTAATCTGAATCAACGATTACTTATATGTGGTTATCGAAAAATGATCATGCTGTGTGTTTTGTGGAGGAGAAGGTATCGTTTTAAATCCAGATTATTATCTCTTCTAAGTTGTCATTGTTCATGGTGTTAATAAATTTTGTTACCATCGTTTGATTTTTGCACTTTTCAGCCGCAGGCGTTAATTTAGAGATCCAACAAAAGAAAATTTTATTAATGGCAGAGGGGACAAAACTTTAATGTGCTTTTTAACTTGAAATGTTGATTTCCTAATGTTGGTTATTTAATTTTAAGTTAATTCCTGTGTTGTTATTTACTGCATTTATAACGTTTATTTTTCCGCATTTGTATAGAGAATATACAATATCATTTACAAAATATGCATACTGCATCATTTTTCTCCCCTTCAGAATATTTCGGTATTATTGAACCGACTTTGTATTTTGTATCAGTGTGCCTTTAATTCATATAAGTTTCACTATTTTTCGAAATAGTATGACTCTTATCGGAAAAAGTTTGTAAGTACTTTACTAATGAATAAAAAGAAAAGAATTCTATTTCAAGAGACTTTCAACTTCAATGTGGTTTCTATTCGTTAAATTGGGGCAGGAGGGTTCTTAACTCTACAAATGCTCCTCGGAAAAGATTAACAATTAGTTATCGGGATGTGTGTTTCAAAATATCGGAAAAATTCATTATCCTTTTTCTTCCAATAACGTTTCCATCTGAATTAATGGTAATTTAAAAAATAATGCAAACATCGATTTGAAATTTTTACCAGATTTTCTTTCCGCATATTTTAATGGAATTGCAAAACTTCGTACAACTAAAAACAATAAAATCTTAAAATTCTAATAAAATCGTATAACAAATTTCAAACATTTAGCTCGAAGGTGCTTTCAAGTTTCGTGGTAATCAGAAAATTTCCTGTTGGTAGGTTTCGTGTAAGCTTTCGTAGAAATCCAAAATGGATTGCGTGCCGAATTTCATAATCGCCAGCTGCTCGTCGACATTGCTTTTTGGACAGGACATAAACGCGGGAAACTCTCTTGGTCGAATGTTTTTGGGATTACTGTATTTTTCTTCCGTATACGAGAAGGTAAAAATATTCAGTATAGAATTTCTTAGATCCGTGGACTGCATTAGAAAAATGTCAAGGCATCTTGATGTCCTGTGATCGAAATTCAAGAGAAGCAACAAGAACTGAACATGTTATTTGAATCAAATGCTGTTTGGCTTTTCTTAGAAGGAGAACTCCATTGAATACCGATGGTAAATGGAAATGTCATTAAAAATTGGACTTAACCTGTTATTTTTGAATGTCGAATCTAGGTCTCTGCTATGTATATGATATGGGTTCCTTTTTTTTATAATTAGTTTCATCATTACAACACGTTTTTAAATTTATCGACGCATTAAAATAAATTTTGATTGATTAATTTCATATTAATGTTATATGAATGCATATATTTTTATTATAAAACTGTTTGTTATTATATTGTATTAATAAAATAAAGGAAATGAGATTGATAGGAACCTAACATTTATAATTTACTTGAATTATACTTAATATGCAATTGCATTGAAACCATAAAATCTATTTAGCATCATTTTTATAAGTTGACTAATACGAATTTTAATCGTCTTACTTGCGGCCTCTTTCCACCCAGATCAGGGAATTTGACATTGTTTCGAATCGCAGGAGGGACGATATTTCATAATCAATGAACCTCTCGTCACGGAATGTCGGGCATCTCCACCCTTTTCTAAGTTGAAGCTAAAAATCAATCTGTGATTTACTGTCATAGAAAGGCATTAAGATATCTCTTTTCTTTTTAACTGGGAGCAGTTGTTTTTAGATTATGAGAAATCTTGATCCCTGCGCCGTGTCATTTTCAGTAAACAGGAACGACTGTTGCTTCATTCTTTTTCGCAAATAGTTCCTGAACGGGAAATAATATCTCCCCGCTTGCATTAAGTTGCGTGAGAACATTCATTTCCACCATATTTTAGTTTAGAAGAAGCAATTGAATTTCCTCTTGAGTATTTAGTGCTTTGGGATTCTCGGTTTAGAATTCTTCATTGATGAAAAAAGATATTGAAACATTAATTCTCATCAATAAAATGCGGCCTTGCATTGTTAAACACGGAAGTTTCCGAATTCATGACGAAAAACCTCTCAATGCTGGTAAAAACTGATTCTTGCGGAAGAGAAAAATTGAAATGAAAAGATCGGAAATTGCCAATTTGTATAAATGAATTAATCTCTTCATTGGGTAAATAAGAGACTTCAATATTTTTTTAAAAAATATTATTGATGCTATTTTTTGATCATTTTTACCATTTAGAAATTGGCCGTGTATCATTGATTTTCAAATTACTTATTTATCTAATTGTTTTGTCCACGTTTATTGTTATTATCTCTCTCTCTCTCGTCTTTTCTTTCTTTTTTTTTTTAAGAAAAAAATTAAAGGATTAAAAGGTCTATGGTTAAGGTTGCAATGTAGAAAACTAACTTGCAACGCCTCACAACCGATGAACATTTTCAAACATCAAAATGTTTCACACTAAAGAGAGAGAAAAAAAAAAAAACGATTCTAGGACGGAATTCAATGGCAGACAGAAAAGTAGTTCGATTCCGTTTCGTCTTTTGAGAGTTCTTTCCTTGACTGAAACAAAAAGTTAGTGCGCTGAGCATTGTGATTACGTCTGCGGTGTCACTATAGGCAGAATTATAATCGATAAAGTATCACTGCAGGTCTGGATTCAATGTGGTGGAGATGGATATTCTATTCATCGTCGCTTAGTGTGTTAAATGGTACTTGAGATGTAATCTTATTTTGCACACCCTTGTCGTCATCACTGGCTTAACGTTTTTAAATAGCATCAAGAGCAAAATATAAAATGCCCGCCCATTTATCCTATCTACATTTACAATGTAGCATAAAGCCACTAATGTTTTTTCTCCAAAAATTACCAGCGTGCCGAACATCTGTGCCTCCTCGTGTCGTTCTGGGTCGATTACCAATTAGACCGAGAGAACAAGCGCACCGAGAAGTGAAAAGGTCACCAGAGTCAGAATATTCGGTATGATCAGCTCACACGATGGTATTTAGTCCCCGGGTTATGCAAGCTTTTTATTGCTTTGCCTTTTTTCTAACTTTATGTATTCATTTATTTTTGCTATATTTTGGAGGTATTATAATGTGCTTTCATTTGATTTACTATGACCGTGTTTCGAATGTATTAAAATCAAGCTGTCTTTAAAATTTCAAAACATAATTCTTGCTGTTGTTGTTCTCATTTAAAAATCGCTTTCAGATTTATTTGGTCTTTAGTTTGCTGATTCACAAGTTAACAGCCCTGTACAAAACTTTATATTAGGATAGATAGTACTTATATTTAAGTATTACCTATCCTAAGTTTATAACAATAGGTTTGTCTTTTATTTTTACCATTTTATTTAAAATCGCGTTTAATATAAAAATTTTATAAGCACAAAGTACTGAGGCCAATTTTCTTGACGTGGCGTATTTAAATGTTTTGCATTTCAATTTATAACACACTCTATAACAAAAAAAAATCGACGCACCAAGAAGAAGTTGTCCAATTGAGATGAAAATTGGTGGATAGGAAGACAATGCACAGAATATAAAATTATTAAAATCTCAGGACAATTGAATTATTTATTTCAGAGTTACAGTAACAAGTTCAATAAGGTGTTGACCCGCCTCTAGCCTAGATATAAGTTGCCACACGGCGTGGCATAGACCAATAAAGCCTCCAGATGGTTTCCTGCGGTATTTCCGCCCAAATTCGCTCCAATTGTCGAACGAGGTCATCAACGTTTCATGGCAGATGCATTTGCCTTCCCATCATATCTCAGACGTACTCGATGGGAGAAAGATCTGGCAGGCCAAGGAAATATTTGACAAACTTGCAGACAATTCATAGAAACACGTGCCGTATGTGGTGTGGCATTGTCCTGCTGAAAACCCAGCCGAGAATACTGCAAATGGAACGGTAGCAAAACAGGTCTTAGGATGTCGTCGACGTTCCGCTGTGCAGTAACTGTACCTCTAATGAGGACCAAAGGGGTTCGGCTATCAAAGGAAATTGCCCCAAGACCATTGTTGATGGCCAGTGTGGCGTAGAATAGTGAAAGCAGGATCCTCCTTTGTCCTGGGTGTCACCAAACACATCTTCGATTATCGTCCAATTACAGTTGGAAGCGGGATTTGTCGCTAAAGACTATTCGTCCCCAGTCGGCATCATTCCAACCTGATCGTAATCTGGTTCGGCAGTGTGCAGGCGTGAGTAGTAGGTGGCGCAACGGGCAGCGCAAGCGTAGATTTCGCTGTTTTAACCGTCTATGAATGGTCATGGTGGACACTGGTGTTTGGGTTGAACGTCTGATGGTTGATGGAGATTAAGAAGACGTTATGACAGCTGATCGAACAATCCCTCTGTCCTCACGATCTGTGGTGGCTCTATGTCGACCGCTACCATCCTGGCGCTGAACTCTGCCATTTTTCACCCATCCTTGCCAGCATCTTCGAATTACCACATCGCTTCGACTCAAATGACGAGCGATTCTCCGATTTATCCAACCGGCCTCTTTCAATCCAATGATACGACCTATTTCAACTCTGATAGTTGCTTATAATGAGCAAGAACCCTGCGGCGAGGCATTTTTCAAGTTATTGAAAGGAAATCTGAATCGCAATCAAACCGAAAGTTTTAACAACTGTTGAAGAACTGCTCCTTATATACATCTGCTGGACATTAAACTATTCATTCATTGGACACCAAAATGTAATTATTTGCATATCTGGTCAAAACATCCATGCGTACGAAATTTCAAAGCAATCGGGTGATTGCTTCTTGGTGCGTCGATTTTGTTGCTGTAGAGTGTATATGTTGCTTTAAAGCTATTTATATAAATTCTAAATTAAAATTTGTCTGAAAAAAGATCCAGAAACTTAGATTTTCTATCTTGTATGTAGTTTGTATTTATCTCTCTTTTGTGTGAGTGAAAGGGAAGGACAGAAAGTCGTAATGTCGGTATTACTTGCCAGTTTGATGAGCATGTCCCGTAAACTGCTTTGCAAAAAACCACCATGTGCATTCCATCTTTCGAAAGTCACAAATTAAACATTTTGTTTTTTATTTAGATGAAAAATTCATCGGTTTTTCAAAAAAGTATTTTTCTAAGAAAGAACATTAGGTAATTTCAGAAACTCGTGATGCAGAAATGCTCTTTATGAAATTAAATTCTTAGATCATTTGCAAAAATCTTCGAATTTCCATAGTTTTTTCAAGAAATGTGAAATTGGGCCTTTTCAAAGTCGCATGTTTAATTCAGGAAGGTCTAAATTAATTCTTCCATCTCTCCCACCTCCCACAAAAACTCTTTTGAATGAAGAAATCTCTAATGATGTTTCTCTAAAGTATGCTGATTTTTCTTTCATAATATTAAATACTTGTTATGCCGGCAGATGTTAAACATATTGACTCATATGATAGCTTGAATCTTTCTAAATATGCATGCAAAATTCGAATTTTTTTTACCTTGTTATTTGACGAATTTCCGCATCACAGGAGAGTAGACAGTGCTACCGTACTCACTTTTCTTTGGGTTTTTTTTCTTTGAACAAAGCTGCATAATTAAGGAACTTCGAGACATTTATTATTTTAATCTTTTAATTAATCATTTAAACGAACTTAAAGGAGAAATTTCCAATTTCGCCATGTTTGAGATATGAAATATACTTTATAAGGACGAGAATTTTAACTCACGTTTTCATTTGCGTTTCAATCATGTTCAGCATAAGGCATGATAAAAGTTTGAACATTCTTGTGCGCGTGTTAGTAGCAGAACTATACATAAATAAGCTATGTATTTATTTTTAAAAAATAATTAAGTTTTTCTGCTTTGTCTTTGTTTTTCTTTTATATTCTTATTGTGAGTAATAATTTATTCCCCCAGTTTGTCGCTATTTTTTATGGTTGGTAGTTTAAAATAAGATTATTTTGTAATTTAAGACTATTTCATGTAATGCTGTTGGAAAGATGGTAAGTTTAAATTGATACTTCTCCATGCTCTACTTTTTTCATTTAGAATTTCCCGAAATACATGCTTTTCATCAAATTAACTTAAAAATAAGTATTACTTTTTAAATTCTGAATTAAGGAAATTGTGAGTGTATTTTCGTGGAGTAACAAACAAACAAATAAATAAATAGCAGTGATAGAAAGAAACCCATCACCAGTCTTTAGTAATATATTATGACAGATAATGGGAAAAAATTTCAAGAAAAAATACATATTTAAAAAAAAAACTTTAGAGATTTAAAAAAAAACAGCGTTAATTTTAGAAACATTTTCAATGAATCCATTATTTTTTACTGTCGTGCCTCATAGGAATCGAAGGGATTTCGTACAATATTCTAATTTATTTAAGGAAGCTTTGTGGAAGGAAATGTGTCGATACAATATTTTTTTTCAATAAAAGCGAGTTCCACTTTCTGTGTTGTATATGATTTTAAAAAAAAGTAATCCATCCTAATTCCGATGCTTTCGGTTATCTGCTTATAGAAAAGTGCCAGATTACTGAGGGACAACGATATTTTGAAAACGTATCAAATCGATTGATTTAATTAGATTTTAAATCCAAATGAGGTGAAGGCTGAAAACGTGAGACAAAATTCTTTCCAACAAATATTTTTAAAATATTTATAATAATGGATGATAAATGAAATATTGAATTTCTTTGACAAGGAAAAAAATTATTAAGCCATTTTAAATGAGATTTTAAAATCTATCTTTATGAAACATTTTTTATTCCAGGCCATTTAAATTCCCTTATTTATTTATTTTTGTCTATCTCGTATTAAATTTTGAGTTTGATTTCTTTCAGAGGGCTTGCTCTTATTGTATTTCCCAGAGTCGTCACAAATTGTTCGAAGCCGTCGGGGGAAGAATTGAAGCGATATCTCCGTGCATCAAAATCGGAGGACGAGATCGGTCGCCCCAAAATAAAAGTGGCTCACGACAGGAGGTAATGTAAACTAGTTTTCTTTATCTTGGATATTATTGCGCGTGCGTGAGACTTTTACTCGACTAATATAAACAGTTGTGATTCAGATATCAATCGATAACAATTTTTAGTGACAATATATTTAGCTTATGTTAAAGAACATTTTCGTTTTCAAATAACAAAAAAAAATAATAATAATAACTCGCTGTCTAGTGATAAAAGTGTTTAAGAATAGTAGGGTGCATTATACAGACGAATCGCCTCCGTCAAAATCCAATCGTCTTCCAATCGCTAGCTGAACTAAACAAATTTCTGAAATATTTAGCAATGCATACTTAAGGCAATAAAATTATTTTTAAACTGTTGTCTTTCCCGAAACAAAATACATTCAAAGCTGCGCAAAAAACAATAAAAATGTTTTAATCTGGAAATCTGTGAATCGGGGCATCATCAGTGAGACAATCAAAACATCTGTTGATGATAATGAATGCTGCGACATCTGATAGAAGTATCTATCCCTGACACTTGAAGTTAAAGAAGAAGCGTCGCCCCTGGGGAATGACATACGAGAAAGGATTCGTATCTGAATTGCAGTTACCAAGAGTAATATGCCGCGCGCTACTCTCATTGTGTTATCCCTGATGACATGAGAAAGAGATGGAAAATAATTCCGCTCAAGTCAGTGGTATTAACATTTCCCACTCATGTGTCCCCAAAAAGAATGGTTTCATTAATCGTAAAGATAGTCTTTTTTTATTTATTCATCAATTTATTTTCAAAACTGCACATTGTTTCAAACGTCAGAGGTTTAGCAGTCGGGCTCTGCGTAGCTCTGTCGGCAATGCTCTAACCTAGGATATCCGCTGCACGAAACTCAAAAAAAAAAAAAAAAAGTTGTGAACTACAACGGCAGTCATTATTCTAAATAGGCATTTAAATAAAAGATTGGAAGGGAAATCCAGATTGTAACAATATTCAAAAACCTTTCTTTTCAAAAAAAAAAAAAATCGTTGAGAATGGAATGTCAAAAGAAAAATATTTTGCACAGGGAAGTGGCGTCTTGTTTGTTTGGGGTTATAAGAAATATATTTGAATCCACAAATCTATTCCAAATTTAAGAAAATGTACATTTTGAAGGAAAGAATTCGGCTAGAGAATCTTTTGGAGTTCCGTCTTGAATTATATGCCATTTGTCTGTTAAGTAACATATTTCTAATGGTAGATGCTTGTTGGATAAATGACGAGAACTTTCATCATTTGAGTTTATTCAATGATCCTTCAAAAGGCCGGGTTACTCTTATGCACAAACATCTTCGTAAAAAAAAGGTGACCGATTTATCTTTAATAAAACTCTTTTAAAATATAAAAAAAATTCTCTGAACTGCTGCCCTTGATAGCGATTGACCCTCTCAATAACTAATATATTTTTTAAAGTGATCGTAGAAACACACCAAATTTTCGGTTTGTTTTTAGCTGCAATTCTAATTAGAACTTCAAGAAAAATTGCTTCGAATTGCATAAAGAATATCTTTGTCGAATTTGATAGCTCTAGATAAAAACTGCCTAGCTTGTACAGCACCAATACACACGCGCGTGCACACACACACACACATATGCATATAATATGCTATATTTGTGCCCCGGAAGATCGTAAGTGGGGCGAACAATCAATGCATTTTTTAAAAATTCTGCTTTTAATTCCAGCTACTGTGAGAATAAGGGTGTGAAATATTCTATTCTCTCTCTCTCTCTCTCTTTTACAATCATGCGCACACATAGTACCATTTCAGCATGAGGATTTTGTTCCTTTCCCTAACCTAGCTACGTCAAAATTGATGATTTTCGTATGTAGATTATAGCGCAGAGTGATAGTTAATAGTGGTTGATAATAGACTTTAGAAAACAGTAGAGAATTACTTATTTCGATTAAGGGGGGGGGGAGAGAAAGACCTCGGGTGTCCGTTTTCTGATAAATCGAAACCCCTCTTGCAGGTTTACATTGAAGGAGAAAATCGCACTGATGGAGGGTACGATGATGTCATCTTCGGTGGAAGTGTTTCTCAGGAGCACTCCGTTGAAAACTTATTCTGTGATATTTCTAATTTCCAAGGCAACAGTCGCAGTTGTTCCCGCACCAGAAGCAGACGCTTCAAACTATAAGTAAGAAAATAATTCTTTACTGGTATCTGCATTTTTTTTACAAGCAAATCAAAAGAAAATCTCAACAAAAAATAATTTCTTCCCCTTGGTAATTGTACATTCAATTTAAGCTTTTAAATGCGCATTTAAACTTCCTTGGGAGAACTTTTCAAAAATAAATTTTAAAAAATTGTGGGGGTGGGGTAAGAAAATAAAAACACGTTGAAATGTTTCATGAGTATAAAATGCACATTTGCCGACCAGTTTGTTCGACCAAATTATTGAACTTTTAGGCTGTTAAATACTAACAGGAAGTATGTATTCATATTTATTTGACAAAACCAGAAATGAATTTATTTGAATAAACCAAAACTCGCGCAAATTAAAAATGAAAGCGAAAATGTATCTCGGAATTAATGTCCAAAGAAAGCGTGTTTTTTATATCTTAACATTGGCGATAACACGAGACCGACTTTTTGGATCAGTGGGATGGATGTTAGCATTACGATTAAAATTAATTGTTGCAAATTGTATATTATGTATTTAAAGAAACCATTGTAGAGAATGAAATTAAAATCATTATGCAGCTAATTTTTTAGTTCTAAGATAATGCAAGAAGTATTTTTATGTGACACGAATCTTGGATGGCATACTCATCAATTTCTATTGAATATATCATAGTAATTATTATTCACCTGGGCCTATTTTTTTAGATTCCTTTTCGCTCTAAATTGAATTTTGATTTGCAAAAAAATTTACTTGCTTATTTTCTTTCAGCAAGTAAATTTTTTTGCTCGTCTAGAGTATTTCCACACGAATGTAATAATGACGCTCCATTAATTAGAGAAGCATTTATTTTAGGGCAGCGGCAGAAACCCTCGATGAAGAAGTCTGAAATTTCCTTACAACGATTTGCTTATACTTTACTTTGCGATCAACAATATGTAAAAAAAAGATTGTGTTTTATATATACAAATTTTGTACGGAGCATAAAAGAGTTTTTTTTTAAGAAGTAAAAAATGGGCTGAACTGAATGTGGTATTCTTGTAGGGAATTTTCGATAATCTTGCAAAAATTTTTTATTGATATCGTGCAATTTTGGGAAAACAAAGAATGAATAGAAACTTAAAAGTTTTTAACCCCTTGCACTGTTAATTCTTTCAAATCTCTACTCAAGGGACACATTTATTTTGGACATAAATATCTATATACGATAAAAAAGGACGCCATACATACTTCAATATCCAATCGATTTTTGCCTTTCAAATTGACTGCCACTGAAAACGAGTTTTAAATGTCAAAAATTCTGTAATGCAATGCACGATATGTCATCTCAGCGCAAAGAGTTAAAATTGTATTTTAATGAGTATAGTAAAACATTGGAAATATTTTTAATATCAAGACAAAGTCGTTTTTATTTCAATTAAATTAATTAAACTTTATCTAAAAGGAAAAGTTGCAAAATTTTAAGAAGATTGCTAAATTTATCCAACATGAAAGGAGTGCGATCGAAGTTCCAAATCTGACTTATACATTAATAAAATTTACTTTGAATACCATTACTCCCTTATGCGCACTCTCCTATTCTTACATCATTAACAATCAAGAACCATTGGCTAATTTATTTGTTTTAATTTTGCAGAAATATCTCAGAGTCCTTGAGAAAAAGCTGCTGCTGTGATAAACAGAGAATGCCTAGAACAGCGCTTCTGTCACTTATGACTCTATTAAATTTAAATAATCGAATCTCTCTAAAAAAGGATTTGACTGCTTTTGTATGTTCTGTGCAAACTTGTTTTTTTTTCCTTGTGACATTTCGAAAGCAAATGCCAATTTCCTTTGAAAATAAAGGGAATAAGTTTATTGGAAATTCCGATCATGATGAATTTATTATTTTTTACACTCATTATAACAGCGCCCAGTAAATAATATTTTCGCTACACTTATATGTATTAAATGATAGGTATAGAGCATTTAAAAATACTGTTATTAATTTTATTTCTCCTTATAATATCTTTAAAAAAGTATTATAAGAAGAAAAGAAATTCTATGTTAAATAAAACTGTTATAACTGGCGATTTCTTTTTTTAAAACCGTGTTAAATTAGATTTTCTATAATAATATGCTCCTCAATCATTGAAGAAAAATGCTTCAATCTGATTAGTTTTTAGTAAAAAATGAATTACATTTTTGAAATCTCCATTCTTATTGAGAAATAATCACCTTTGAATCTGATAATTCGATTTGCACTTTAGGTAATTTTAATGGCGCATATGCCTTCTTCTAGCTTTACGAACGTACTTCTCGTCGTTTTTGATTCGATGATATTTACTTTCTTTTTAAATGTTTTTGTTCATTTTGATGTTGTAGATACATGATAAACATTTATAAAAATTAGAAAGAATATTGAAATGAGTATGGTTGTAACAACCTTGCCCCTGACTTGTGAAGATTCTGAAATTCGAGGTTCGGAATCTTTATTCAATAGATGATGTTGGAGATACTTATATCCCAAAGGGTATTTTCTTCATCATTTGTTTTTCTTCAAAAATCTCCATTAATTAATTAATTAATTAATTAAAGAAACGTGTTTGGACTCCATAAAATTTTCTACTACACACTCTAATAATTTTGTTTTACAAAGAATGGCTAACATGGCATTATTGTGCAATATTCAAGAAATATTAAACTTTAATGTCTCTATTACTGAATTTATCGTGTGATCTTGGGCAAGTTTTTTGTCGATCCTCGAGATCCGAAAATCGTTCTTGTGTTTTCCGTAACTGATAAAAACCAAAGTTTGATTAAAAGAAAACTACATTTGTCATCAAAAAAAAATAACATACGAAATGCGATGTGTTTATGTCATTACGTGTTTGTGTTGTCTCTTTTGCACACATGCCGACAAAAGGTCAACTCCTCGCTTTTTACCAGATGTTTACATTATAGATGTTAAATCTGTGTACTGAATATTTTATTCATCTAACTCATTTTGTATAACATATTTCAGCAGCTAAATATATTTTTCTCAAAAATCTTCACATTTGGTGCAAAGACTGGATTGTATCCGACTATCTCAGACATTTTTGAGTTAATTTCATCACAGACATATGCACAGACAGACATAATACTAAAAATATATTTTTCGATCTCAAGGGCGTATGAAACGTGGAAATTCTTCAAAATCACGAGTTTTAATTTTTTTGACAGATGCAATACTTTTTTGAGCGATAAAGTAAAAAAGCAACTATAAAGTAACTTACATACGATAAAGTAACAAATCAACGTATCCAACCTTGATTCAAGCAGGAAAATAAAATCAACATTTGTAGGATATATACTTATAGCATTAGAAAAACAACAACCAACTAACAATTACAATGCTGTTTTGGATTAAGTTTAATAAGAAAATGAATTGAAAAAATCATCCATTGATCCAAATACCTGATTTGGTACTTTCAATGCGTAATAATTTAACAAGTCGTGATAATTTATCAACACTTTAAAGTCTTACGAACACTTTCAAACGGACTGCTAAGATTAATTTAATAAAAGCAATTGAAAAACACTTAAAAATAATATAAGTATTATTTTTAAAAAATTATTTGGTGTTTTATAGTTTTTGATTTATTATTCAGCATTAAAAATATTATGATTTCTTGAATAATTTTTCTCTAATTATTGGATGAAGCATTTTGTTTGGTATTAAAAAAATTACTGAAATTTATCAATTGGCTGATAAGTAGGAGCGAACATCCCTAACTTGAAAGGTCTTGAAAGATATAAGGGATCGGGATTTATGGCCGCAATGGCTTTTATCCCCGGCTACCAGAAGTTAATATCTAAAAAATCTTGTCAATAAACAAGAAAACTCACGCACACAAAAACAAATTGGAGTTTCACTCGGTTAACAGTTAAAAGCAGTTCCACTGGTGCACTTTAGTACATATTCGGGAGTTCCAATGAAGAAAAGATGTGATAGAAGATGGAGCATTCCCGCAACGCAGAGTGGTGAAAAGGGGACGAGTCCCAAAGCAAGGTCACTACTGGATGTGGTCGAAAAACTTAGTAGATTTTGAAGTGCTTCATCGCTTGAAGAGAAGTTTGTAGATTAGTCTTGTTAGCAGTCATTTTGCACAACACGTTTTTGAAGGAGGTATCTTGTTTATCTAACCGGAGAAAAGTCTACAATTTGTGTCTATAGTATGTATATTTTTTTCACGAGATAAGTATGTGTTCAATATCATTGATGCTATTAAAGTAATGGCAAATGGGATCATTGTGACGATTAAACGATTTAACAATCCTGATCCTGGAGTTATAATGGTTTTATTGATTAGTCTGGCCAAAACAACATCTTCCCTTCGATTTTTTGACCAAGGGGATAGTGCTGCAATGCTAGGGAGGCCTCCCAGCGAGAGGAAGTATTTACTATTTCAATAATTGTTGATTGTGATTTGATGCGATACTTTTTTCAGGTTCGAAATTATATCTTCAGAAGATATCTATTCAATCCATGATGAATTGTCTGTAACTTCTTTGGCTAAGCGGTTTGCAAGTTCATTCTAGATTATATTTGAATCACCAGGTACCCACAGGAGGGATATTTTTTGGTTTAGTTTAGTTTGGTTAGAGTTTCAAGTTTAGACGCTATACGGTGAATAATTTTAGGCGATTGCAGAGTAATATTCTTCAATGATGTGAGCGCTGAGTAGCTGTCTGTAAGAATCAAACAATCTTTTCCTGGGACTACAAGAACATCTAATGCTTCAGCAATGGCTAAACTTTCTGCCTTAAAAATGGAATTGACAGAATGGACTCGAAACATAAATTCTTGTTTTGAAGAAAAACCAGCAATTAAAGTGTGCTGTAGATTTTTGGATGCATCTGTAGCAATGATAAAATGATCAGGAAAGTAATTTCGAATGCATTCATTAAAAAAGTTATTAATTTCAGTCAAGAGTAGATTTTTATTTTGAAATTTAAAATCCCTAAGAAAAATTTCAAAGTGATTAGAGTTAGTCGTCGGAATTTCAGGTAAGGTGGAAATTTGGTTGGTAGAAGCGTATTCTTCGAAATAAGCGAAATGGATTTTTTGTCTCTGGTAGTTGTTTGAATGTCCTGGTTATTGTGAGAATGCTCTGTTAGAAGTGGAGAATGTAAAGCGTTTGCTATATGCTTTATAAAAAATTGGGAAGCTAGTCGCTTGATTTTTTCAGAAAGAATTTCCTGAGAAGTAATTTTCAGAAGAACAACATTCGGGGTCCATTTTGGAAGGCCTAAGGCAATTCTTAGAGCTATAGTTTGAATAGTGTTGCATGCTTTAAATTGCGTGTCGGAAAATCGGTTGATTTACAGTGCAAGCGTAGAAAAAAATGCTGAAAATACTGTTATTTGTGATATTTATTATATCTTTTGTTCTAGGGCCATGGTTTTTAGATGCGAGTATTTTCAGTCCATTTATTTTTTTAAGTGCATGATTTCTAAGATTTTTCAATATTACTAAGTTTTGATTTTTTTTTTTTTTTTTTTTTTTTTTGAAAAAGAGATTTCAAAAAATTTAATCGTTTTACTCCATTTTAAACTGTGTCCAGCATAAGAAATGCGTGAATAAGTTGAACTTTTTTTCTTGGACAAATCAGCTATTGTACTTTTCTCCGGAGTAATTTCTAATTTCCAATATATATATGCTTTCCATTTATATATGCTTTCCATAGTATTTTGATTTTTTTAAATAATAATTTCCCAGGAATGATGGCTACAAAAGACAAAGATATCAAACGCAAAAATAATACATTCGACCCCTTCCTCCATGGTTTCATGGAAGTCGTGCATAAATATTACAAACAGAATTGGTGAAAGAACGCTTTCCTGAGGTAACCCTTTGCTCAATGCTCTAGTACCAGAAAGGCATTGTCTCTAGCGAATCTGGAAAGTTCTGGATTGAAGGAAGCTGTACAACCACTTTGCCACGTTGCCTGTGATATCAAGTTGTAAGCATTTAAAAATAAGGCTGTCAATATGAACAGAATCATAAGCACTTTTAATATCAAGATTCACACCGACGAAGTATTTCTTCTGTTCATGAGCGTCTGCGATTTTTGTCTGAATATTGTAAATTGCAGTTATCTCTGAAAAGTATGAAACCATGTAAACTATTGTGCAGTTTTTTGTTACAAACTAAATGATTCCAGCATTTGAATTCCAACATTTGTCTTTTTCTTGATGTAATGGGAACATGAAGTTGATGTAGCTGAGTGGGAGCCCTGGCAGTTTATGCACTTCTCGGGACATTTGCATTGCCCCTCATGCGTTTTACCGCATATATGACAGATATTTTTATTGCATATTCTTGTTGGAGGCTGAAAGCTATAGTATTTCAAGCATTGTCGAGGTTTGTCTATGAATTTTTGGATTTTTTGGTTCATAAACCAGATTTTTATGGATTCAGGTAACAAAGTGCCTAGTATTGTAACGAGAACAGGGGAAACTTCTTGGGTAGGATGCGATTTGATGAATTGTCTCATTTCTACTATTTCGATATAATTATTGTGGCTTAATTCGTCAGCCAGCTCATCAAGT
Organism: Argiope argentata; assembly: GCA_026289955.1. Lineage (NCBI taxonomy): Eukaryota > Metazoa > Arthropoda > Arachnida > Araneae > Araneidae > Argiope > Argiope argentata. Next base: position 4,534,263 of record JAOUZG010032936.1, on the reverse strand, counting down.
GGAGTTTGAGTGGGAATGTCGAATAATAGAAATCTGTCAGTCACGTTTTCCAAAATAACGCCGGTAGAAACAGGGATGTCAAGTATTTTTTCTAAATTTAGAATCTGGGCAGCGCATACAAGATCAGAATTTGTGAAAATGATTCTTCCTTGTTTTGTGAATCTTAAATTAGAATCATTGCTGTGACGATTTATTTGCTGTTTGATGTAAGACTGGATAAGAAATGGGTTCAAACGAGGGATTTTTGAAGCAGCATCTTTGTTGGATTCGATTATATTTATTTCCTCGTATTGTTTTTCACCATTACGTATAATTAGTTCGTTTGTGGATTTTCCACTTTTAAAGAAATTTTCATTTGATATTTGATGCATTGTAGTGTTCTGTAAAGTCTGCATTCTTAAAGAATCATTACCATTAGACGAGGTTGAAGCAGTAAATGACGAATGGCATTGTATTAGTTTTATAAGCATCTGGATGTGTATCATATTTAAATCAATTTCTTTGAAGATAAAATTCACAATTCTTGTTTAATCGATCTTTATTGAAATCAACTTTTGATGAAAGCAATAAAACAATTCTATTCTTTACTCCAATTTCTTTACAGAATAAAAATTACAAAAAAAAAAGGTTTTGCCCATGGATTAGCAACAAAATATATATCAAATAGCAAGATCTTGACTCTTATTTTGTGAGGGTTTTAAATTAATTGGAAAATGCTATGTAATTCTAAATTATGATATTAACATTAGACGAAAAAATGTATTATCAAATTAAAGTTCAAGAATGTTAAGTTTTTTAAAAAATACAGAGTATTTGGTGTGACTATCAACAAATTTTCACTGGCTAAATAAAGCTTATGATTTAGTTAAGAACATCTTTCTTATAATAAAAGGAACCACAAATTGTTAGATGAAACATAAAGAAAATAATATTCTACTTTAAATTACAATTTCTCCACATAATTCAAATATTTTCATTTAAACTTGGAGCATTAATTAGAACAACAATTAAGAGCTGCCCTGAAAAAAGAAATAGATTTCAACTATCCCAGCCTAACAATTACAATTACTATAAATAATTGATCAAAAATTATATTAGCATTGAATTTTCATCACCAATTGATGATTCAAAGCCAATTGTGACACCACAAAAAGCTATAATTTCCCACACCAGTTGGGAACACATATACAAATTAGAAATTTCTAATTTCCTTTATTGTCTATTATTTTAATTCGAAAGTACTTCAAACTGAATAAGAAAATTCTGTTAATTAACCATGTTTAATTTTAAATACATCAAACATTATGAAAATAAACAGAATCGTTTGAAATAATCGGTCGAAAACATGTTAAGCCAAATCCCATTACTGTTGGGAAAAAACAAACTGAATTCGTTATTTATTTGGCGACAAGGAAACGAAGATTTTTGGCGAGAAAGTTAGTTTTTAATTAATTAACTAAATTTATGAATTAATATTTGAAAAAACTGAATTAAAATCAAATGTTATCCACAACAAGTTAAAAAAAATTTAGTTGAACTTGATTGGATGAATAAAAAGTATGTTTATGTGATAATCTTTATATAAACTCTTGTATTGGCGAGAAAAAATCACGCCAAGTTTTCAGCCAACCGCTTGCAACACATTCGAGCTTAAAATAAAGCAAGTAGCAAAATATAATGCAGTTCTATCAGTTTAAATGAGCCTTAATGACAAGTTAAATGAATTAAATACAATAAGTAAACCAAACTATGAAATATTATTCAGTTATAACAAAAAAAATCACTGAGTAATCGTGGCTACAAAATTTTTAAATGAATTAAAATGGATATAAATAGAATATGTTTTATTGTATATACCAGTGAAATGACAGAGAACTGTCCGTAGAAGCTTTTTCTTTGCATCCAATTGCACAGCAATTGTTAACCAGGGCTTAAATAACAGTTAAAAATTGAATTGAACAGTTAAAGCAAATTGAATAGCTAAAAGCAAGAAAAGATCTCCCATTGAAATATAATGGGGAATGGCTAATGCGGTTACAGTGAATACAAATTCTATACACAGCACGTGTTTCTATCTTGTTCCACGGCTTAGTAGGGTTGCACTCCCTCTATTAGTATACCAGCTCTATGGATTCTTCGCCGTATTAGCTATTTGTCATTGATCGCTTCGCAACTTTTTTTCTCCGCTGTGTAAAATGTTCGTTTCATTTATTGATGCACGTGTAAATTTTCCGTTTCGTTTATTGAAATATTTTTTTTAAATTTATGTACGCAAGAGAATTTCACTATAAAATTTGATATAAATAGTGATATTATACAATTAGAAGATGTCGGAAATGCATTTAGGTGGAATTGGATTGAACGGAGAGATGGTAATGGGGATACCATGGGCACATGGTGCAAGAAAATAAATGTTGCTGGACAAGCATATTGTGTTTTTGTAACTCACTGTTGAAGTATGGTGGGGAAGGATTCAAGGCTTTCATAAATCATTCTAAAACTGTGACGCACATAAAATATTCAAAGTGCATTAGACATTCAATGACTTTAAGTAATTATGCTAATTCAAAAAATACTGATGACTTACTGGAGACTGATGCTCGGCCATTGGATATAGTGACAAGAAAAGAGCGTCAAGAGGTATTAATAACTTCGTTTATCACCGAGAATTCTCTTTCTTTCAATGTAGCTCCCAATTTAATTGAACTCTACAAACAGTTGAGCCGCAATCAGATGGCACTAAATTCGTTGGGAATGTCCAAGACTACTGCATGTTATAAGATGAAATATGGACTCGCAAAAACTATTAAGGAAAATATCATTAAAACTTTAAAGGAGACTCCATTTTCTCTAAATTTGGATGAAAGTACTAGCAATGCTCAAGAAAGTATACTGGCAATATTGGTACAGTTTTATGACAACAATCAAAATGAAGTTGTAATTCATCATTTTGCATCTCTAAAGATGGAATCTTGCAATTCAGAAGCTGTTTTTAAAGCAGTTGTTAATACTATCGACGATAATAATATTCCATGGGCAAACTTAATTAGTGTATTAATGGACTCATGTAACACCAAGCTTGGAAAAAAAAAGGGTGTTGAAGCCAGATTACGATCAAACAAAGCTCCTCACTTATTAGATATTGATGGTGACACATGTCACACAGCTAATAACTGTGCAAAAAAATTGCTTCATGTTTTGATACATAGAAGATTTGTTTGATGACATCTATTTTGATATGAAAAGCTGCAGTAAAAGAGAAATTTTTTTCAAAATCTGTGAATCCCTTGCCATTAAAAAATTTAAGCCCTTGAAGAGACCAGACCATAGGTGGGTGTACATTTTATGTATTTTAGAAAGAATCAAAGATCTCTGGGATGCTCTTATTGCATTTTATTTTCACAACTTGGATAAAACTGATAAAGGGGATTATTTTTTCTTATGTTGAAACTGTATACAATAAAAGAAATATTTCTGCAGCTCAGAAAAAAATTGTTGGAGGGGTGTATTCTTGCTTGCATTCCCAACAACTCGCAAAGGATGCTTTAGCTTTGAAAAAAAGAATACTAAATGGGTTATTTGTTATGCAAAACAAAACTTTATTGCATATGGCATAATATTCAGCAGTATTACCAGAGTTCAACACATATATTAAATTATTTGAAACAAAAAAAAAACATGCTTCATTTAATACATTCCAGTATTTATAAATTGATGGCAAAATTTTTCTCTTTTTTATGAAGACAGAAAATATAGAGTGCACATCTTATAATGATTTATTAAAGATTGATGTCACAAATCCAGAATTCCATCTACCTAGCAAAGTAATATTTACTGGTGCAGAAGCTTCCACTCTCCTGAAGAAATTATCAAAAAATTATCCAATAGCAAAAGAATTCCAATTTTCTCTGATGAAAGCTTATACTAATACAGCAAAGTATATGAAACAGAAATTACCCCTTAAAAATTCATATCTAATTAGTTTTACAGCATTAGATCCAGAGCTAAGAGGTAAAACCAGTACAATATTATCTTTTAAAAAATTATCATCTTTTATTTCCCATATTTTTAGTGATAATGAAAAGTCAAAAGTGGAATGGTATACCAGAGTGATATTGATATCACCAAAGAAATGCTCTACACATATGATGAAAGTGGAAATCAAGTCAAGTGTACAATTGATAATATTGGTCTAAAGTTTTTAATTTAAAAGATGATTTCACAAATGATTATAAGTATCCTACATTGGCTAAATTGGTCAAAGCCTGCCTTAGCTGCTTCCATGGCCCATTAGTGGAAAGTGCATTCAACTTAATGGATACACTTGTCACTGACTATAGAACCTCTCTTAAGATTGATTCCCTAGATGCAGTGCAGACTATTAAATATGATTTAATGGCTTCTAAAGAAATCTCATGTGAAAAATATGGCTCAAAAAATCCAATGACTGATCCAATTCACAAAGATCTCTTACTGAATATGAACAGAAGTTGGAAAACATATCAAGAGGACTTAAAAACATGTATTTCAGATGAGTCACCCATAAAAGTCTCTGAAAAACCTTCTACATTAGCAGAAAAGCAAACTGCTTCTACCTCTGCATGTGCAGTTCTCGAGGAAATTTCTTCAACTGTAAATGAGGAAAATAAAAGTCAACCTTCCTGCAATTATGAAGTTCACCACAAAAGAAAGACAAGCCCACAAACATCAAAAAATAAAAAAAGCAGCAAAAATTAGATAATTTTTTTAAAGAATTAATTCAGGTAATTTAAAATATTTATATAAAATGTAGTAGTTTGTATGTTTGAAAAATTATGGTTATTAATTTTGCAAAAAAGTAATTCATTGAACTTTTATAATTAGGTCATTCAATACTTCATAATTGTAATTTTTCATTTCTCCCCCCCCCTCTCAAAACTCCAAAATGTGGGTAGTAAGTCCGTAAAAGTTTCAGGGGATTTTTTGGGGTCCTGCAAACACCACTGCAGTCGGATTCCTTCTTTTCCTGTTCATATCTTTCGTTCCCCCTTTATTTGGGGTTTCATAGGCCGGTGAGGAATGACCAATCCGGATAGTTCTCAACTTTCATTGGATCATGTGACCTAAGTTATCTTTCCAATCAGATGAGAGGGGAAGGCATCGATTAGAAAAGAGATGTGTGGTCTCCTTCTTGGCTGCGGTAGTCTTTTCCAGAAGAAAGATACCCTATCTGCCGCTGTTGCCCTTTGTGTCGCGTTGAAAGGTGGGAGTGTCTTATCTATTGACAAGAACACATTTAGTTCTCCCCCCACCCCGATGTTTGTTCCAAACACATGTCCATTTCATTTGGAGACCCCACAAATCGCCCAGACACATCTGGACTTAGTTTGGCCACTGTACTTCACTTTTAGAACCAGATGTCTGCATTCTTTGCATTTTACAAATTTCTCCGCTATTGGTATCTTCCCCGCTACAAAGGGTTATTATCTCGTGGGAACTTAGTTCGTTATATTCCTACTTGTCACTTATTTGAAGTCGTCACAATATGGTCTAGTAATGCTCCTCTACCTCATGTACAATTCATACGCATATCCGTTAAATAGTTTTTGTTTAATTGCAAGTTTATAATTTGTTGCTTATTTTTGTATTTTCACTTGGTAAACAGAAATGGTGCCCTTTGCAAATCTCACTGGTACTTATTTGGGATCCTGATATTTTGTATTTTTTTTTCAGAACCTCTTCTGAAAATTCGCAATAATGTGCAAATCCTTTTCTTTCACAGACTAAAAATTGTATTCATTGTATTTCATGGGGAAAATTTCTCTTTTTGACTAAATCTCTATTGTGAAGGGCTCTCATTACAAAATTTAAATTTCTTCTGTTGAGTGCAGCAAACGTGGTGCAAGTTTCTCTTGGAAACAGGCGATGTATCGAAATTTTAACTCCATTATCTGTTGACAAAATAAATGAAGGAGAGAAAATGTCATTATCTTTCAAAAAATAAGACGAGTAAATCTCAAATAATTAAATTTTTAAAATCAATAAAAATTTGCACAACTATTTCTGAAAACTGCCCAGATGATACATTACAGAAGTAAAAAAAATTGATAAAAGCAAGATTTTATTTCATATTTTCATCGCATGCAAACTCGAGTCTTGAAAAAATTATCGTGAAAGAAATGTTTGAATGAATGTTAAATGTTTCTTACTCATAAAATATTTTAAAAAAAAAAATGTGATAATTTAAATAAACTAAAAATAATTGAGAATTTGCATTCTATAGAAACTTGTAATTATCTTAATGGGCTTTTTTTTGTATAAGAAAGCATTCATTAATACTGCAAAGGTTGTTTACTTCAATTGAAATCAAACTGTTAATGAAAAGAATAGCTTGCAAATTACAATAACTTCCCATTCGTAAAATTTGTATGGAGATTTCAGATGTTCAACAGTTTTCTAATGAAGACGAATTCAAACCATCGATCGAGGAAACGTTTATGAAGCTTCCACGATCTTTAAAAGCAAACTTTGTTGCTGGTGTGAGAACTATTTATAACGGTTTATTCTGTAGCGGGAAAGCCGATGAGCTGTCTGAGAAAAAAGTAAAAAGAAGCCTTAGTCTTTCGCCAGAGACTACCAAAAAAAGAAAACTAAGTTTGTATCTTTCATCTCCTTTCGAAGAAACAAATAAAAAAATGTCTGCTATCGAACGCAGTGTTGGGAAATTTAAATGCAATGACAAATTGAAAAATGTTCTATGTGATGATAAACCTCTTGCCAATTTCAAAAGTGAGAATAAATGTGCCATAAACTATCCTCTGAATAAATGTCAAACATTTTTTGGTGAGCAAGTTTTGAATGAATCGGAAGGGTCAGTTTATTTTCTAAAAAGCTTTGAGAGCAAGAATGATTTTCTGGCTGATCCCAGAAGAGAACCAGCTACTTTGAGAAAATCTTTTGATGGCAGTTTCCAGGATAATCATTCTGATGAGTCGAATAGTTCTTTTAAAACTGCTGCCTCTGACCTTGAATCCAATTCAGCTCTTTGCTCCGTAAATGATACCTGTGACTGTTTGGCGAAATCATTTGACCATATAAGTACTTCAAATCCCCAGGAGAGCGTAAATCTGTATCTGGGAAGCAAGTATTGCGAACAAATAGGTAGTAAAACTGCACAAATGTACTCATTAGATAAATCAGCTGGCCGGATATCTGACGAAAGTTTCAGTCAATCGCACAGGGATGGGTGTTCAAGTTCGGGTAACAACCGCGTTAATCGCCTAAATTTGAGTGAAGCGCTCTCTTATGAAATGAAGCCATTGAATAAAAAACTTAATGTAGAAGTAGAGAAGTCTAAGTTTCAGTTTCATAATATAGCATTGGAGAATAATAGTGTTTTGAATTACAAAAGCAAAAACTGTTTTGAAAGTAAAGAAAAAAATCAAAGTGCTATTCTGAATAGCTGGAACAAGAACTATACTGAGAACCAAAAGACTCAAGACATCTTAGAAAATCTAAACGATTCTGATTGTTTTCAGTTCGGACCCAAGAAATTCCAATCTCTTGATGGTAGTATTTGGTTTCCACCGGAAAAGAAATTAAACACCAAACTGGAGGAGGTATTTTTAGTTTCAGCATTCACACCTAAACTTCAGAATTCAGCAGTAATTTCAAAAGTGGCTTCTGAATGCAATGACTCACAAAATGAGTGCTTTTTACCCTGCGCTATGCAATCAGAAGTTCAAAGTTTTCATGAAAATTCTGGCACAAAGAATGAAATACAAAGCTCCGATGAGAAATTGGCGATCCTATGTCCCACATCACAAAAACAAATTGATGCAGATCCAAAGCATAATTTAGATAATATTAAAAAATATACACGCATTCAGAGAATACGCGAGGATGACTATGAAATGAGTAAACAAAGCAAATTAGCAATATCAAAGTCAATCAAGAATATATCAAAACTTGAAGTAGTTAGAAACAAATTTTTTAATACAGCTGCAGAAATTAATAGTGATTCCTTCACTGCAACAAAAAATAATTTTAAAAAAGTGAAGAGCTTAAAAAGAAAAGAGATTCAGACAGACAACAATGTGGATAAAGTTTATTTAACAGCATCAAAAAGAGACCTGGAAGATAATACTAGTAATGAAAATTCCATTCGAAAGAAGACAAAATTTTTACAAGAAATAATGGAGAAACAAAAAAGAGAAATCATTCCATATCACAACCAGATGGATAGCCCCATGATGAAAAGTTGTGAAGTACAAAACGATACTCTAAATTCCAAGATGAGCATTAAAAGTACAATAAACTACAAAGAAACCGAAAATTTAATTGCTTCTATCAACAGGAGTTATCAAAGAAATAGCGATATAGTACAGAATTACCACCATTTCACAGAATCGCCAAACAATTCTGAAAAACAGCCAAACAATATTCTTCATACACTTTTGCCAAAATCTTCAAATATAGAGAAGGCTATTGAAAAATCAGCCACCAGAAATGATATTAGATCAACTGAAGAATTAATTAAAACGCGAGAAATTATTTATAGCTTGGGCTTGCGAAGTGTAGAGACTAAGTCAAAATTACTCTACAATCTAAGCCCGGAATTAAATTCAACAGAAAGCAATCCCTCAAATTATACTGATAATAAAAATGGAAAAAATTGCGATAACAATGAAAGTTTGAAAAATCGACAAAATAAAAATAAGAAAAAATGTGGCGAACGTTCAAATTTATTACAGAAAACTGAAAGAAAAATCTCCGAAGCGTGGGAAGTGAAAGGGACTGCTGGAAATGAAACACTCGATATAGGATACAAAGTTATACCTCCTCTCATTTTGCATCGACCGCAAAGAATTTTAGTTCCAAACACCAAAATTTTCCAGACTCTTTCGAGGATCGATGTTACCAACAAAAAGGTCATGAATCAGTCAAACCGAGATGCAGAAATCAGACGCAAAACGGTACCAAATTTGCGTAATAATACTTCTAAGAATATACTGGAAAATGATATGAAGTATTTGTCCGTCAGTGATTTAAAGTTCTCTTCACCACAGATGGATACTGTAAAAAGAGCATTTGAGGTACTCGGTCCAAGATGTCGCTCTGTCCCCTTAACTCAAAAAAAAGATTGGACTCCCTTTCCTTTTAATTTTGAAACTGATACTGCAAGTAAAGTTATCACAGAAGAAATAAATTCTGTGATTCCCCCGATTTCATTGCTGCTGAAGGTGAAGAAATCAGAGATAAAAATTAATAATACTGCTGTTAATTTAGATGGAATTTGCTCAAAATCGAAGCAACCTCTTACTTCTATTGAAGAGGAGCCTTGGAACAAGAAATCCGAAGACAGATCGAACGCAGAACTCAGAAACACTCTTTCAGAGACAAAAGTGAGAATCTGCACGCCAAGAAAAGCCAAGATGAAGGCTCTGGAGTTAATGAAAGAAAATCTCCCTAAAAGACGAATTAGAAACAACTGGAAACGTGGGAGAAAAATGAACAAATGAATAATTTAAATGTCAAAAATAAAGTTCATCTCAGATATTTTACTCTGTTTGGCAAATTTTATACCCATTCTTTTATCTTAGATTTTTTTTAAAAATCAATTTTATTCTTTAAGAATTTCAAAGGAGAAAAAAAAATTGAAACTTAAAGAACAAAAAGGAAAACGATTTTAATAAAATGAACAAACAAACGCAAGTTAAATAACAAAAAGGAAAAGTTCTCCTTTTGTTTTATACATTTATTTTTAACACAAGTTATATAACATATTTCTCTTAGAATAAGATAATAATAGAATAAGAATAAGTTTTTAATGCAATAGTAAAGAATTAAGGGTAGAGATACAGACCAAATCAAACAATTTTTAATGGTTTGTCATAAGGGATAGTCAGTATTCAGTGTTAAATGTGCATTAATGAGAGCATATTTATTCTAAAATGTTTGAAAGCCAGCCTTAATGTATGTCTTGCAATAAAGATGAAGCAATCGACATACTTTGCACTCACACTGACAGCAGCGAACACAATTCTTGAATAACAACCCCCTGCGAGTATCTCAAGAGTTCCATACGTGAGACTATTAAATTCCAGAAAAAGAAAAAGTATAATTTTACTTTCATGTTTTCATTCGCTCCATCGTGTCGTTTTTTCTATCGCATGCAATTTTCATCTCCAATCCGACAAGCAAAGCTTAAAAGTAACAAACCGCGTTTGACCCCTATTCCGTGAATCACCCTGTACCTGTAATGAGGCCAACGTCGTGGTTGCATTTTGTTACTTTCATCCTTCTCCTATTTTTCAGCTGAATGAAAATACGAAGCATCGAGAAAGTATTGCTATCGATGGAAAACTCGAATTCGACGAATCTTCACATTTTATACTTAGAAAAGCGAAACTCCCGCGTCACTGCGTCTCGGTGTTTGAAGAATATTATTAACTTCTGAAGAACGAACTACAAACTTATTGTGGTTACAAATTAGTCAAGAATAGAAAGTCTAAACAGCCGCCTTTAAATACATCGACACTGGATATCAAGGAACAAAATTAAAATGGCGAGAAAAGAAAAAGAGGCTGTGTTGATAATGAGGAAATAGTTGGTCAGAATCAAAAGTGTAAGACACGGTAGGCACACATCTTTGAAGGAACGGACAAGGAGAAAGGGGATTGGATAGCTATTAAAAACTTTTTTTTTCCTAATTTTCTCTTGATGCACATGTCAATATTCTACATGTCATCTTGTCAGAGAATTGTAGAGCTCTATTACTTTCGCTTGTATATAGTGAAAATTCAAACCCGGGATTTTGACGAATCTCCTCGTTTCAGACTTCCCTGAGTTCGAAAAACACCATTTTGGGAAATTTCCGTCTATTTGTGACAAAAATGATTTAAAAACATTTTGAGCCAGACAAATGATTTTGGTATACATTCTTTAAATCAAATTTGTAGATTTCTAGCAAATGTTGAACAAAATCCGTCCAGAAGAAATCTGTCTGTCCGACTATTCGGTAAGTAACTAGAAGTTAAGTTAGTAAGCTATAAGTTTACAAGATAACTTCAAAACTAAAAAAGCTAAATGGATAAAATTATGTGCACGGCTTTAAAATCTAGAGTAGATACTTTGCAAATTTTGAAAAAAAACCAATAAGGCAGTTTGGCAGTTTGTATAGTGATAAACACGTAAACACGACGACTCAAATTCATCAAATTTAGTATGTGATTTTGCAACAAGTGCAGTTCAGGGTCAATTTTGAGTTTCAATCAGTTGAGGAAAACGATCTAAAATACAAATTTGATTTTTCAATATTGTTAATTGCCGGCTAGGAAATAATGTCTAAAAAAATTCGAAAAGTATCACTCGGTAATATTAGTGAAAATGTTAAATTCATGTCAAATGTTTATATATTTGGAGTATTGAACACCAATGTCACGCAATGACTCTGTGGGAACCCCTTTATTTGAGAGTTTATGAGAAAGTTTGGTGGAGACAGAGATCATTCCCTCTGCTTGATTTTGTTGAATAACGTAAAAAATTGTCATTTGAAGTTCTAAAATACTTCTTACCTTCCTCCAAAGAACTATTAGGGACCTCATAGGCATTACAATGGTTTGCTCTTTGATAGCCGAGCAAATTCTGATTGTTTAAAGTCCTTCATAACTTCATTGGTAAAGCTGGGATTAAAAAATGAAAATAATTTACTGCTTTCTGCATTGCCTTTCAGAATGTTTTCCTAGATATCAAGTTCCTTAATGACGAAGTTGTCAGTAAACGAGTTTTGGCAGGCCTATAAGTTGAAAGGTTACATTTGTTTTTAATTTTTTTTTTTTTTTTTTTGAATCACTGCTCCGATTTCATAAGTAGAGTTATTTTTGCTGTCTCGTACACTTCGTAGTATTAAAAAGGTAACGCTTTCTTTCCAGCAAATTGTGAGAGAGACTTTTGGTATTGATTTTTAACGAAAAATTAAATATAATTAGATATATTTATTAATATCCAACATGATCAAAATTTAAATTTTATTCGATTTTTACTGAAAGTTTTCTTTTATTTAAATTTTAAGATGACAAAAAAAAATACCACAAGGCTTTTTTATTATTCACTGGAAATTAAGCAAACTTCTTACAGCCAAAAACGTTCAAAGAACTAGAATATTATAACTCCACATGATATCCCTTTGGTGACGAAGAGAACAATGAAATATTCAATTCAAAAAACACCCACTCTATAATTAACAATAATAATAAGGCTCTACAAAATATTTAAAATAAAAGAATGCACACATACATAGATATACTGTTACAAACCAGTAATTTTGCTTTCTGGTATGAATTGTGTCATCGTAAGGAAGTTCGTTTCCCGATCAGCCCTGTTTCGTGCTGAGAGGATTATATCTGAGCTTGGAAACCATTTGGCGACAAAATGGATATTGCTAGAAACTTCTAGAATTTTCACGATCCGTACAATTAAAACCGAGATGCGCTCTGATTCGCCTATAAAACCCCGCTTCCTGGGAGCTTTAAAAGACCGGCAGTCTCAAGCTGCAAAGGTGAATTGAATTGAACCGGAAGCTCAGTTGGAGTGGAAGACAAGTAGTGAATCTTCGAGAAAACAGCGAAGTAAGTGGACTGCCAGCATTGTGTAGAGCTCAAGCGAGTGCTGAACTGCTCTACAGTGGAAGCAGCGGCGTATAAAGTGTAAGGTAGCCAATCGTATGGTAATAAGTTGGCAGCTAAAGCAAGAAGACAGTAATAAGCTCAGCCGTTTGGAGATACCGCGAAGCGAAGCTCCGAGGATCCCTTCTTCCGGATTCTGTCTGGCATCTTTGAGTACTGTAGTGAGTTAGTGACTTGTAGGGCTGTAGTGCGCTGCCCTGTGTTCGCCTCGGCCGTACATATTTGCCGTCTGTGTATTCGTCGTCTTTGTGTTGGTGTCTTCATGTAAATAAACGTCGTTGTTGTTTTCTACTGGGACCTGCTGATTGCACCTTCACACCATACACTATATAAACACTATATAACTTAAGAATAAAAGTGATATTTAAGAAGCATTTTGTAAATATTAACTTACATTTTAACAGCCAATTTTTTAAACATGAAAAAGTATATATCGTAGAAGTAAAAAGTAGTTTTAGTTAAGTTTTATACTATGGTAGAGCAAAAATGGCTCTAATTTTTTTTAAATTCCTTCAATTAGCTCACTCTCTCCCTGTATATATCTTGTTCAAATTTTCAGTCGTTAATAAAATATTTTTTATTCATTTACTCAAGTTCAAGTAAATTTTTTAAAGCTTGTAGTGGAATTTTTACAAATATTAATATATTAATTTTTTTTATTGAAACAGAAGTTTTCAAAGCTCATTG
>JAOUZG010032936.1:4504587-4515911 GCA_026289955.1 Argiope argentata | reverse complement strand
CCAGAACATGGGAATCACTTTGACCAGTAGTCAATTTGAAAACAAAAATGAGCCGATCTCCAGCAACTAAACTTAAACTCGGGGTATAAGCTTTTTAAAATCCAAATTGGGATTCCTAACATATTTCACTGGTCCAAAACGTTGGGCGCCAGAAATTATATAACCGTTTGTCTTCAATAACTACCATGGCTAGCTTTTAACATTGTTTATTTGAAGACATTCACTAAACATAAACATAAACACATACACAAACAGTTATATAACATAAGGGACAACATAACGAAACCAATTAAGACATTTACGAAAAACAAACGACAATCCTCAATCGAGACGCTCTCTCTATGCTGGCTGGAGGTCGACTGGCTGTGATGGTGTAGGTGGATAGTCTGATCTAGGTGGCGCTGATGTTTCCTCTAGGTGACGTTGCCAGTTCCGTTACAAATTTGAATTGATATGATTTTATCATTACAAATAACTTCATAAATATCTTTGAATATAAAATGTATCATTGGAATATTTCAAATTAATTGGAAAAAAATTACAAAATCAGCCTGAAAGCTTTATATACCAGCCGCCTTTGGCGACCAGCCGGTTAACCAGTATTAAAGTAACTTGGTCTCAAAACAGCTTTTTCAGCAAAATATTTTTAATCTTCACATTTTGCTTGTCATACACTTCACTTGTACTATCATTTGAAATGAAAGAGGAAATGATGAAACTGTAATTGATGTAAAGATCCATTTTCACAGAATCCAGGTCTGTCTTTCAATGAAAACTGGGAGAAGTGGAAGCAGAGTCATTCAAGTCTCACGTGCTCCACAGAATGAGTTTCACAATTTTTAACATCGCGAAGAATTGTTCAAAAATTCCACGGATTCATTTTAAAATTCAGTTTTTAGCTTTATTTTTAAAAGGATATAAAAGCTATTAATAATAATATTTTGATATTTCGGTTTATAATATTTCAAAAAATTTTAAAATTTAAATTTTATAGTGCCTTTGTCCTAAGGAATCATATTCTCTGAATATTCTTGACACTCCAACTTTTAAATAGATAAATCTTTATATCTTTTGCAATCAAATCTGAGCAGTTTATTAAGTTTTGAATATTAAAATATCAAAAGAATCAACATTTTCATAATCTAGGCCAACCACTCTTGAGAAATCTTAGAGGGCAATTGGTTTCTTTGAGACGGTCGATGAAATGATTATATAGAATGGTGATATTAAAATTTTTAGAAATCCGTCAGCCGTAGAGATTGATGTACTTTATTGAAGTGCAAATCTTTTTATTTAGTATATTAGATTCTCAAAAATATTTTGTTAAATATGATTTCCAGGGTAGAGGATGAATGTAAAAAATTTAAATTCGCAATTGCACTACATTTATTGACTCAATTTACTTAACACAATTAGTTATTTCATAATTAAAATATTGATATGATTGAAAAAATATTTTTTAAACTTTAAGATAATTTAAAAATTAATTTTTGTTACAATACTTTCGGATCTCATCTCGGAAAAATGCCAAAATTTAGTTTAATTTTTAGTTAATGGAAATTTCAGAAGGAAAAAAAATCTCTCCTACGTATATACTTTCACCCTCCAAGATATATATGTGCCAAGTTATGTAGATCTGGATCTTATAGTCAGGTTTGTAGAGCACCAATACACACACACACACATGTATTAACATCTTCATTTAATTATAAGTTTAGAAGAAATCCAGGTCCCTGATTTTCCCGGAATTGATATTTTACTTAAATGGTGGGTGGAAAGATCTAAAATTGTACGTTTTTAAAAGATAGTAGGATTCAAATTTTCATAAATCAGTCAATTTTAAAGATTGGTTTAGTTCATTGAAGTGCACTTTTTCCATTTAAACTATTTGGGCCTCAAAAATATTTTATTAAATATGAGTATGAAAAAATTTTAAATTCGTAATTCATCAGAGCATTTGTTGACCCAAATTACATAAAATGTAGTTATTTATTTCATTTAGAACATTTTAATTGTAGTTCTAATCAGTATTTTTTGCCTATTACTAAAGATTTACGAATTGGCTGTCCGTTCGGTCCGGATTTGAATGGATATTTCTGCATAAATTAAAACATGATTGCTTTCATGAAGTTGATTTATTGAAATAATGATAGATACTTTGAACGGTTATAGAAAACTTTATATTGCGTTTATTTTTTTAGAAAGCATGATAATTGTTTATTTCATTTTATAAAATCATGTACTTAAAATTACACTTTTCTGGATTTAATTTGCAATAGTAATTAACTTATTTTTTCCTCAGAGTTTTTGTCAATGTGATAGCAACACGTTGATAAAAGATAATTTTTTGTCATGCTCGTGCGGATTAAATTGTTATTTTGCATGAAACAAATTTTTGAAAAATATGGTTAAAATATTTATTTAAAAATTTGTTATAAATAAAAATTTAATTTGTAGGTAAAAAATTAATATAAATAAAAAGATAATTTTTGAACTTTAATTTGATAAAAAAATCATTTTTGTGTGATAATATTTCGGAAGATATCGCAAAAAACCGTCTAAATTTCGCTTAATTTTTAATTAATTAAAAATCTAATTACAAATTTTATGAATCTAAACCATTCTCGAATCCAATTGAATATACAAATTTTTTTAAAAATCAAAATTGGTCTAGTTGTTTAGAAGGAATTCAGTCACATACACAAGCACAAAAGAGTTTTATATATAAAGATTTATATAATGAATTTTCTGTATTCTAATTTTAATAATTTAAAAAAGGCCAAATCAAAAATAACATATTTCTAAGAAAGGAACTTTTAATACATTACTGAAATATAAATCAAAAATTATTTCCATATATACCATACTTAAAAAAAAAAGGAAATACATTCCAGTAACAATGAAAAATTTGCAATGATTTACATTCAATAATACATCAATGACAAAGCTGGAAGACACTGCATGAAATAAAAAATAGATAGTTACGCAAAAATGGAAAGATCTTAGTCAAAGATAAATTAACATTCAAGCATCGTTAATTCGTCTATGGCATGCAAGAGTGCCCTTTATTAATTTTAGGAATGATTTACTAAATAGGTCACCAGAGGTGTGATCTTTCCAAAAAACTTTCACACACTCTCGAGTAAAGGTGAATTTGTGTTTTAGACGCGTCTCCCCTCAAACGATTGAAACCACAATTTAGCATATAATTACAGCCGATGCGGCAAAATCAGATATCAAGTTAATATATTTCTGAGCTATCGTATTCCTATACTTCTTACAATACAGACCAAGAGACAGTCGACGTCTTGCTGGATAAAGGCTGTAAAATTAATATATGCATAGAATACAGATGTTAATTCTTTGTGGACAGACAAACTTCCGCTGAAGAGAGTTTTCACAAAACTTGATAAATATTTACAAATTTGGTGTAAAGACTACGTCCCAAATTTCATCCATCTAACTCAAAGCGCTCTTTATTTATCTTTGTCATATCCAGATGGACGGACAGACAGATGTATATTTTTTTAATGTGCTTTTCATAATCAGGGAAGTCTAAAAGGTGGAGATTTGTCAAAATATCTGGTTTGAATTTTTTAGATGATTACAATATTTTTCCTGTATTTCGTACATGATAATTTAGAAAAGTATTCATAGCTTCAGAATGTGAAAATGTTTGCGATTTCATTGAAGAAAATAATACTCGAAAAATTAAGATACAGAAAGTTTCTTGTTGCGCTGAAGTTCTGAGGTATGAACGTACAAGACTTAGTCAGCTAATAATATCTGTCTCATCTGGCACCTGTTGTTATGGCCAAAAATATTAACTTTGCTTCTTCATGTGATTTAAAAGTAAGGAAATGAGATTCAGAATGTGTTTGTGCGTACGGAAGGGGAAGGGAGGTTAAAAACATTTGATCTAAGCTTTTTATTATATCTAAATGATGATCGCAAATCATAGGATAGGCTTTTTTTCTTTTCTTTTCTTTCTTTCTTTCTTTTTTTTTTTTTTTTTTTGCTTAAAATTTCCCTTAAAGATTCTTTAACTGATTATTATTTTTTGTTTTCGAATTAAAAAGAATTATAAAATGCAAGTCGTTTAGAATAATGTTTTTCTTCTTTTCCGATCAATATGAATTTGAATGAATGGGAATAAATGTAAATTTTCGGGCTTATTTATCACATCCAATTTGACACTGCAGTGTTTTCCCGTCTTCTATTGAAACTTCTAATAAGAAAAACGGGAAATTTAGTTTTATTAAGCGTTCTTGCCATTCATTATTTTATCTTGAGATGTTTGTCTCTTGTAAGGAAGTTGTAAAACTTCCCTCCCTTTCTAAGAGACACATGTTTGAACATTATTACATCTGATCAGATGTGGGACGATTCCTTCCTTTATAATTCCCTTTGTGAATTCTCCCCTTAGTGTCACCATCTGGACGTGATTAGAGTCTAGATAATAGACCACACATGCGTTTTACGGCTTTAAAGAAGGGAACCGTGTCAAACCCCCAGATGTAACTATTTTCCTATGGAAAATAGTTACATCTGGGGGTTTGACACGGTTCCCCCCCCCCCGAACTTGAATAAAGTTCAGATGATGAACCGCACATGCGTTTGACGGCCCTTTGAAGAAAGAAGTATTAAAACCTCCAGGTGTGAGTATTTTCCTATTGTGGCGGGTCAGATAAGAGGGTGGATGATTCGAAAATATCCTCGCGGTTAACTGCTGACCACTGGGAATATTTCTGAAGAATTATTGGACGATCGACATCTCAAGTGCACCAATGCGAAAAAGAGAGGCGGAGTTTGTCCGAAGTTAAAATGGAAGGTTTTGAAAGGACGAGAGGAGCAGTGAGCTGACTGATGAGACGAGCTGATCCGACAAGAGACTAGAAGAGCTAAGAGTTGAGATGAAGAGCTGGACAGTTGGAGAGATACCTTGTGATCCCGAAGGCTACAGAGAGTTTTCTTTTGAGAGGAGCTTCGTTCGGAAAGGACCTACCGGAGATATCCGTAGATCTCTTGAGCTACACGCAGTAGCCGGATACGCTAACAACCTGTTAGTTTTCCTTGTGTTAGTCATGGATCTGTTATCCTAGATGTAAATATTTTCCAGCATGGATGGAACCTAGATGAGGACGAGTTTTTTTTTTATTGTATATAAGCTGTAAATAAAACTTTTGTGTTTAAACGCTGCCCGTTTATTTGATCGACCAGGATCAAATCATTTCACTCTGTTACATTAATCAAGAATATACTTTCTTAATATTCAAGATTTGATTTTCAGGAACTTTGTGTCGGGTAATTAATTTTACTGTTCAGACATTTGAAAAGTGACTTTTTTCTGTCATACAAATGATACTCTTATTGAAAGAATTTAAGGCTTAAGCAATCTCTAGTTCTATTGTCGTCGAGTGCGTCGTTGTTTTCAAGATAACTGAAGAACAAACTTTTTTCTTTTCACATAGATTTAAAAGATTTAAAATCTCTACTCCCTTCTTTTCGTGACTAAAGGAATAAATAATAAAACGAAGTTTTTCCAACACTATTTTCATTATATTTTATACTTTTTGACGCTTAAAATAGCTGTAATTTCTAAACCATAAATTAATACCTGTAAACTTCTTAGAATTCCTTATTTTTAAATTGGAAAGGATATTGCATTTGAAAGCTTTTAATTTTGATGTCTTGAGAATAAAAGTTTATTAGAAATCCAATTTTCTTTTTAAAAAAATAAAATTAATTCCTTAATGTTGTGCTTTGAAAACTTCGACTAAGGCTCGTGCCATGCCTGTCTTACCCTAGTTACGCCACCGCCAGTAATGCAAATTTTCTTACAGAAGGTGGAATTGACCTAGGTGATATCATTCTTTTTCGAATAGCGGGACTTGTCCAATCGTGATTCAATGAACCTGAAGATCAAGTTGTAATGAGTTGATCCTCTCTGATCAAATAAAAGGTTAACATTTAAAGACAATTTCTTTTTACAACCTTATATGTATAAAAACAACTCATCCTCATCTAGGTTAATATGAATGATAATATTTACATCTCAGTTAACAGTTATACTTGAACAGTTCCTCGATTAATTTCGGAGAGACAACCTCACAAGAAAAGCTAACTGGCTGTTAGCACATCAGGCTACTTCAAGGGTAGCTCAAGGGATGGTTCTTAACTCCAAAACACGAATCACATGAAGTTTCTTTCGCCTACTTCAAAACGACGGTCCTCTGAAGACCTTCAAAACTCCGAAGTCTCTCTCCAACTCGCCAGCAGATCTCCTTTGCCGATATCTCCCTCAAATCTCTTTGTCTTGAATTCCTCTTAACTCTCTCTCTTGTTCCGAAATCTCGCATTTTATCTTCTGTCACAACTCCGCCTCTCATTCTCACGTTGGTGCACTTGAGACCCCGGTTACCAATAGTTATTCAGAAATATGCCCAGTAGTATTCAGTTGACCGTGGGAATGTTCTTAAATGATACCACCTTGTAGCTGAACCTCCCCTTCTAAAGATAAATTTACATCCGAAGGGTTTGGCACTCTTCCCCTTTCAAGATACGATTTATTTCCTTGGAAAGACGAAAACCGTATGTGTGGTTGATTATCTGGACTCAACGTCTAAATGATCCGCCTAACGTCTAAATGATTAAAGGGAAGAATTTTCTATCTGGCAGTCTGGTGCAATTACCGTTCACCTCACAGCTGACCGGAAAGGCCAGCTATCAAGCGTGAGAATCGAAGAACGTTACAACGGTCAATAGATGTGTCAGAGCAAGGGAGATGAATCTTTAAAGCTCTCCCTCGCTTCAAGGGGGACTTTTATCCAGGCTTGGACAAAAATCACTATCGGTTCGTGCAAACCAACAATCCATTCTTAGAGGCAGTCATACTATACCGATAAAATACATTTTACAATTTACATTAAAATACAAAAACAATTTACATTAAAATACTATTTGCATATGAAATTCTTTAAAGCATTCTAATTTTATTAAAGGTTACAGCGGCTCAAACCATCAACACTTGGATGTTTATGCGGGACAATATAATTGTATTGTTGTAAAGATAATGACCATCTCATCAATCTAGGGTTGTTACCTGCTTTGCGTTTTAACCAAACTAACGGATTGTGGTCCGTAACAATTGTGAATTGCTGGTCATTTAATTAAAATCTAAGTTGCTTTATGGCGTACACAATACTAGTACACTCTTTTTCAGTAGAGCTGTATTTCTTTTTCATGTCTGATTTTTTTTTTACTCAGATATAAAATGGAATGTTCTTTACCTTCGGATTCTAATGGGGTCAATTCATGTGACGTAAAAGGTACATGGCATGTGACTTCTGCCCATGGCATTTAAGCCTTCATCCGCAAAGCTTTCCTCGATGAGTCTGTCATTAACGCCCTCCACCAAGTATGAAGCGGATTTTTTGTTTACATTTGTAGTTATAATTTTGAGTCGTTTTCTTTCCTCCTGTTAAAGTTAAAAGATGAAATACTAATGTGCTGCTGGATGCTTTAATGCGAAGCACAAGTTATTGTCACGATAAAATGCATTTTTTTAGTTTCCTTTCAACAATCCTGACATTGGTTGTTAGCTTTGGAATGGAAGGTTGTTGTTTTTGAAATTGTGATATGCGCCGTTTATTTTCTGGAACTGTTTTTGGGTTTCAAAATTTTGTTTATATTCACAACATTTTGAAACCCAAAAACAGTTCCAGTAATTTTTTTAGAAAACCCTCTCAAAGGAAAAGAAATCGGTACGTGTATTGCTGTCTAAAACAAATGGGGACAATTAAACAAAATCTTCAGTGCATTTCTAATTTTCTTTATTGACATTTGATGGAATTTTCTGATAATTTTGAATATGCTTAGAAGATTTTGAAATGTTTACATGAATATTATATTACATTTATCCTACAAAATCTTATCTAAATTTAATTGATGTAAGTAAACAAACTTTTATTCTAAAAACTATCTCTCTTAACTGAAAATTAGTGGCTGTAATGCTGACTTGGTTGGAAGTGAATAAATTTTTTTAAGATTTATTAAATAAATGGATCTTTTCCAATTACTGAAAAATCCAATTTTTGTATTGATTGTTAACAGCATTTATAATTGATGTATTGTATTAAAAGTGCTCTTAATTTGGTAAATGGAGTGCTACATACTTTAATGCTACTTTTTACTGAAATAATTCACAAATTACAAAATGAAGTTCAAGATTCTGTGAAAAAGATTCATTCCTGAGAATATTGTTAATAATATCAAAAAGAGGACATTGACAAATTTCACAAAAGAAAGGTTTTTCTCTATATATTCTTCTTTTAATTTTGAAGCGAATCTTCAAAAATTAAATATGTCAAAGCATCCATTTGATTTTTTAAAAAATTAAAAATCCAGTTGATTTTTTAAAATAAAGACTCCAGATTCATTATTGACTGCATAGAAACTGATCAATCCAACAGAGCAGCAAAAGATTTCCAGTTTTTATAAAGAAGCAAATATTTTAAAAGATATGATAGTCATAACGCTGTCAACTTCATTTCACCATTACACTGTGATAGCATATCTGACTAGGAATTTTTTGAAATTAAAAGCTATCTGATGGATGTATTAGAACTGAATGATTTTGTGACGACAGATAGAAGTTTTCAAATTGAACAAGAACTTAAAAAAAGGATATAAGTTGAAAATAAAATTTTAAATGACTGTACTCAGTTTAATATCACTGAAAGAATTTATAACTTCTAGATATCTTATATAAGATTATAGTAGAAAGAGCCATTTCAAAAATTATAATGAATAAATATTTTGTAGGGGCTGTCCTTTATACGTGCTTATATAATATCAATTACTTGTAGGTTGTATAACTTTCAAAGATCATTAATTAACTTCAAATAATTTTTTGTATTTGTTTTTTTAGTTTTTGGCATTATAATAAAATACATTTTGAGGTTTTTACTTTTTGAGTGTGAACGTTAAAGCTTTCTTTTCCTTGTACTAATTCATATTATTTTGTTATTGCCATATAATCACATCTAATAACTTAAGAGCAAAGTGGATGATTTCAGAGATCTATATTACTAGTTTTTCAAATGCATTTGTTTATTTGTAATAGATTCAAGTCAAATTTATGTCAGGCAACTGTTGCTATAGTTAGAATGAAATGTCATTAGTTTCTTTATTTAAACTGAAATTGATTGTTATCATAATATCATGTTATACTATTGTGCACTTCAGTGATTTCTGCTTTAAAAAATATTGGTCTTTTCATTGAAAATTAACTTCTATAGCAATATTTGTTATATATTTTTTATTTCTAATTTCCTTGTTACATGAATGTTTCACTTTTTTTTCTACTTTAACCTATTGAATTTGAATAATAAAATTCTATAAAAGCATATTCTTTCAACTCCTCTTTATATCCTATTTTACTTTTATATTTGTATTTATCATGATCTTATTCTTGTTTATTAAATTTACTGTATTGTATGTTTTATTTTATATTCGTTCTGAGTAATTTTTATCAATGTAACTTTAAAATTTTAAAATACATTTCAGATATGCTCTGTTTTAAAAGTGTATTGCTCAATATTATGTTTTTATAGGTGATAAAGAAAATGTTGTTCAGTATTCAGGTTGTTTCTGTTAAATGAAATTGATTTCATCATTTTTGACATTCTTGCCATACTATGTTTATATTCTTTGTATCTAGAAAAAGAAATGTTGATAAACCACTTTTGAGTTGTTGTTTTTTAATAGGTAAGAGCACTGAAACATCCATTTAATCATATTTTTTAAAAATAATTATCATATGTATTTTATCTTTTTTTAAATGTTTAAATAAAAATTATAAAGCCATAATTTTATTTGTGTGTCCTTTAATGATTTCTATAAGTTAAAATAAAATAACTGGCTCTGGTTGCATAGATTTTTTTAAAAAGGTATCTATACCTTTTATAGTTCATAATTTGCAATTGTAAACAAAATTTATTACATGTATTAAGAATTTGAGTTTCATGTTTTTTTTCTTCTGAGCAAACTGAAAACATCAAAGTCTCAAATAAATTCATTTACTTAAGAAAGTCTCTTAATAAAAATTACTACTTAAGAAAAAAATGTAATAATTTTATTGGTAAGCTTCAAAATTTTAACTTATCTAAGAGTAATATTTATTTTTAAAATTTATATTTATAAAATTCAACCTACAGAGAAGGATAGGTTCTTTTTTTCTGTGATTTAACATTTAAATTTTTTTAAAAAAGAAAGTATGTAATTTTTCAAAAAAACCACCTTAGCCATTTGTCAAAATGTATCTTTTGAACAATATATATATATAATATGGAAAAGTAAAGAATAAAAAGGTAGCAAAAAAATTAAAAAGTGATATTAATTAAATATACAAAAAATAATTGCATTGAAAATACTAATTAAAATTTTAGGATAAGAAATAAAATTACAATACTACAAAAGTACGGTGAAAATAATTCAAAATATTAAAGTTTAAAAAATGTTAAAAGTTTTTCATAATTATTCGGCTAGGGTAACATTCAACTTCAACAGCTGACTGCAATGCTTTCACCAACGTTATCGGCAGACATGCCGAGATGCGCAGAACGGTTGAAAATTGAACCGAATCGGTTTGTTTGGTACGTGACACGTGACCCATGAATTGACCCCATAGGCTGATTACTGTTCAGTTTATCATGCTTTACTAGTTTTTTCCCTCGACTCATTGCAGAAAACCGTTTTATATTCATGTAAAAAATCTTTTAATTCCTAAAACTGCTTCGTCTTTGATATCTCTTCTAAATTACTGCTTCGTGAAATCTTCTCAAAATCCTAAACACTGACTTCTCCCGTCGGGTATGTGATCTCTAAATCATTTTCTGTCTCTACATTCCCTTTTTTCTCTTTCTTTTAAATCATCCTTTTTGACACATTCCCTGCATTCTTTCAAGATTTTGCCGTTTCTTTGAGCATTCGGAAATTATGCCTGGGTTATCTTGAATGGAGTGAATAGGTCTTCATCTATTTCCCTTATCGCCAAGGGCAAACAAGGGTTTTCCTGAAACTTTATTTCGGGTTCTATAACTTTCTGTCCTTCTGTGGTGCTCGTAAACCCCTCCACACTTCTAACCGCTTTCTCTGCGAACGAGTAATAATGGCACGGGCGCAGACGAAACTTCGTTTCTTAAGTAACTCGACCGTTGCAATACTAAGAAGATGAATTCCTCGATCGAGCGATGAGTTGGCAGTATCGGCCTTTGTGACGATCACCCCAAACTCTGGGCTAGTGAGCTTCAAACGTGTCATAT
>JAOUZG010032936.1:4468169-4504487 GCA_026289955.1 Argiope argentata | reverse complement strand
ATATATATATTCTTTATGAAATTTTATAATATACATTTTACTTTACGTAATTTTAGCGTCTCAACCTTTCAATTAAAATCAGAATGTCAATTGAGCCGGACTATTTTTAAAAAATGCCGATAAAATTCATTATTACACAATCATCCGCATTTACTTAATTGTTTCTTAAATTTGGAAAAAATTGGCGAAAATCAGAGAAAACTTATAAGGAAAGGATACTGCATCATTGAAAAGGAAGAAGTTTGAATTTTAAGATGATATAAAACTATTTATTGTAAAATAATTTGCTCCGAAGTTATTGCAGAAAAACGATTAAATTTCGATGTATTCTAATGAATTGAATATTTAATTAACTTCCGTGGTTTGAAAAGATTCTCTCTCAATTTCAAATAATAAATATACAATGTTTGATTTATTTTGGTCAAGTTCTTTAGATCTGTAACATGCATGCATAACCGCAATGACTGAATTTAAGATTATATTTTTATTCGCTGCATTACGATAATATTTTTTATTCACTCACAATATTAGCATTTTTTAAAATCATGTCAGAACATGATGTTGTTTTGGAGATGAGATTTTTAGCGTCAACAAAAATCCGTCGGCAGAAAAGTGAAATTTTATTATCGGCACGAGTATCTTTAAAAAATCAGCATTTAATAGCATGTTGCCATTGCATTTGCAAAAGTTTCGATTTAAAAAAATAAGTTCATGACTACAGCAAATAAAACCTAGAAAAATACAAATTTGAGCACGTGATTATAGAAAATGAAATAAATAGGAAATGTGATATTTTTTTTAACAATACATGCGAGACAAAGTTTTTCGGATCGTTTGCAATACTAAAGTGACTCATTCAATGAAACAATTAAAATGAATAAAAATATAATTTAACATGCACGAGCACGTGGTACTTAGCCGTTCAAGAAATTACTTTCTGACATGAAACATTGAAATATGCATAGCAGACTTCATTTTAATCGTTTTTTACCGTGTGTTTGAAGATAGTTTGACGAGTAGAGAACACATAAATACATTTTTTAAAAATTAAAACTGTACTTTTAAAAAATATTTCATTTCTGAAAGACTTAAAAAGAATCCATCTGTTTTGCATTTTCTCTATATACTAAAAGTAATTTTTTATAAAAAATTTAACATAATTTCCAACAAAAGAATTAAGAAGATAATTATTGCAAAGTGAGATTAATCGCAAGTACTAACAGGTTGAAAAACACATTGTTGGATTTTAACACGTATAATTAAACCTTTTGTTCTGCTTGCATTTTTGATAATGAATAAGAATCTTTCATTCTTTCCAACTGAATTATGAAATTTCTTTTTTTATAAAACATATGTCGCCTCATGAGGGCACTTGTTAAGCAATTAAGTTCAATGAATTACATTTAAACAAGGAAATATTTTCATTCTTACATACTAACGTGTTGCTCTATTAAATATAGATACCGTTATATATCGATGAAAGTTATGTAAACATTTCAAGAATTACATTATTCAGATAATAAGTTCTCTCATGAAATTTAAGAACTGTCATATTTTTATAACAATAACACGAATTATTCGTTTCTGGGGAAAAAAAAATTGGGAACTTCTTTTTGTTCTTTCTTTTGAAAAAATATACAATTTTGATTTTCGTCCGTATCAAAATTTTAAAAAGCATTCTGCATGATTCATAAAAGTAGCTTCTTTAAAACATGAGGTAAAATATCTTTTTGAAGAACTGCATATTATACTTTTAGTCATTTCGTGACATTTTTCTTCATCTTCTTTGGTACCTTAACGTTAGAAAAAAATATATACTTCTGTAATTCAAATATATCTATATTTTTAATGTTTATATTCAACATTAGAAAAATATAAACATAAAAAATATAATTTACTGAGTTTGCTTCCTCCTAAGTAAAATGAACGCCTTTCTAAATTAAATTCTCAAGATCTTTGCTCTGAGACATTGACAGTACACTACTTTTTTGTGTGTGTATACTACTATAAGGCAAATAGAGCAATTTCTTATTTGTACACTGGAAACATTTAACAGGCACTTGTAACTTGACCCCATACCTGTTAAAAAGTGGACCAAAATAGGCTGACCATAAATTTATGGTTGAGGGAAATTCAGTTGCAAAATCTCTTATTCCCCTCCAATAAAAGCCTCCATCTACAATTGGCTAAATATCTCAAACTGTTACCAAGGATCTAAGATGACGTTCTTGAAAGCAGTTACTCTTTCAGTGGAAGTAGTTTCAACATGAACTAAAATTACTATAACTGATGTAGAAGAACTAAACCTGATTTGTATGAGGTGAATAATAACCTATTTATTATTTTACTTTTATTTTGTATAAATTATTAATTTATTGAAACATGATATCTCTAAAAAATTTAAGGGAATTTGCACTAAAAAATTAAAGAAAATTACAGAAGGAAACTACATGTAATAAATCACCAGTTATTATAATTATTACTTATTAAAATTTAATTTTTAATTAATTATATAATCTAATTGCTTGTAAGTCGTAAAATAGACTATTATGTGATATCTGGAAGCTAAATTTAAGAAATGTTACTTTCCCCCACCCGTCGGATATCTATTGCCCCCTCGTCGGCAAATTGCTGCCGCCACCTCTGTAAATGAGTAAGCCTGCTAATATTACGTGATTCTAGTAATTGCAGAAGTTTTATCTTCTATTTGCGATTTACAGGAAATGGCTCATCATTTCAACTATACTTGAAAATTCATAAAATGTCATAAGGCCATCATTTTAAAGAGTAATGCTTTTGCTATTTAGATCATTCATAAAAATTTTGCTCGACTTACAACGGATTGAATATGGAATCATAAGAGCAGGTCGAATCTTGTTATTTTAAAAGTCTACCGTTATTTTCAACGTTTTTGGAATGAATTTTATTATTGAAATACGAGTAAAAAAATCTCTTGTTCAGATTGCAAAGAAAACGCTTTCAAGAAGTTGAAGTTATAGACATTTTAACTGTACCCGCACCTGCAGTCAAGGATATTGCCACAGACTTAAAAATAATTTTGAAATATTATTTTACGATAAAATTTATTCACGATGTCATATATTCTGTTACAATTCATTCGGATGTAAATTTTAACTTTTTGTCGGAAACAACAGATGAAAAATTGAATTAAAGGGCAGTAAGTAGAGAATTAAAACCGAGTAAAAAATTATGTAATATGGTGGCATCACAAAAATTACAGGTCCTGTTAAATTTCAGATACTAAAAAATTGTGCACCATTTACATTAAACAATTATCGATTTAATTGTATTGTCTTTGTTGTCAAAGTATGAATATTTCACAGTTTTTAATTTAAGTTTCGCGCTTTTTATGTTTATTTAAATATTGTTATTTAATACTTTTCTTTAACTAAATTTTTTAATGCATCTTTCATTTGAAGGGAAAGTTGCGATCATTCATTTTTGATATGGCGTTTAAAAATCAAACCTTTCTTTTTTTTAAAAGTATAGTTTTAAAAAAAATGCAATATTGACTCAATATGATTTTTACAAAATTATTTTGATTAAAGAAATTTTAATGAAGAAAATTCATTAAGTACTTATTTTATCTGGAAAAAAGATATTATTCTTAACATTTTGCATATGGTAATATTGGTAATTTCAGTAGATATTGTTATTATTAGTGTGCTTAAAAAAATTGTAGAACTGAATTATATGAATAATATGTTTTTAAAAACTTAGCTGCTGAAGGAAGTTATATCTTGTTCGTATTCGGATTGTTCTGAGGAAACAAAACAATTTTTAAATGTTTGCTCTCATTCACACATCTGAATAAATTCAGTAAAGTAATAAAATTGGTTTTTGAAATTTTTCCATTTGCAGTATAATAAATTGCTCTTCTTTAAAACTGTACCAATTGACTTACTTTTGTTCTGCTTGGAAACATAAAATAGTTACTCAAAGCAAGTAAATAAGGATTTTTCTGTATTCAGTTATTTTTCATGTGGAAAACTATTAGTTAATTTTTTAAAAAAACTTTTTTTTTCAACTTTATGAGGGAAATTGGACAATTAAACTTAGGTGTAACCTTAATATATTTTTCTTTTACATTGTTCTAGATGATTACATGCACATGCCTCTTCCATTATTCTGTAAAAGTCAAATATATTTTTACTTGGCATTCTGAAGTTTTATGAAAGAATTATATATTAATTAGATATTCATTTATTTGCCAAGAAAATGTAACTGTTAAGGTACTTTGCACATTTGATTCATTAATAGAATGTGTTGTTTTTAGTTGACTTTAAAGATCAAGCTTTCATTTTTGATCGCTTAAATAAAATCATTGGGAAAAAAAATGAATATTTGTGAATTGAATACAAATGTTGGCTAATATATGTTTTAGTTTGGAAAAGATATTAAATGAAATGCATGTTTCTTATTAAAATCTTATTATCACTTCATATTTTAAAGTATTTTTTCTTATTTCATTATTTGCTATTAAATATATTTGCGCTTTTTAAAACGGCATGCCTCAGCTCAAATGAACCTGAAGCAATGAGAAATTGTACAATTTTCTTTTAGAAAAATTGTCATTCAGTGATAATATAATTTTAAAAAATGTCAGCATACTTCCCAAACTAGTCAGTTTTGTTTATTAAATAGTCATGGCTAAACTTAATGTGAAAATTTACAGCAGCTATGATTTTTACTAAGTAAATATTTATTTTTTATATATAAAAATACTAAATATTTAATAATAATATTTGAGTATTGGTAATATTGTAACTCTTAATCATCTCTAAATATTAGCCTGCTCTTGTGTTGTGTTGACAGAATATATTTGAAAAATTTATTTGTTTTCGATATATAGTCTTTAAATAAAAGTCGTTAACTTTCATGAAGTTTTTGATAAATGCTTTATTGTTTATGCTGAATTATGACAAATAATTATGTATACTTGGTAAAATTAATTTAAGTGTAATTTTTAAAAAGTTCCCTCCTCCCTTCCCAAAAATTTATATGTGTGTGTGTGTACTTGCCATCTATTCAGAAAATGATTTTTGATTACAAATAATTTTTAGAATGTCTATTTAATTTATTAAAAATTTGATTCAAATCATTTTTTTATATGCAGCAGACTTTTTGTGTTCCCTTCTATTGTAGTATATCCTTGGATGTCATCTAAAGGTTTTGTTTCTGTGTGTTGCTCCAATTATAATTCTGAATCCATAGTCCAAGTTTTTAAGTTCCTGTAAAATTATGTACTGAAAACTCAGTGGCTTCAAGCCATTCATACAGAAGGCAAGCAAGAACTGTCCATAGCTTCAAAAGTATGTAATATTGCTTTAATGTACATTCTTGAAATGTAAAATAAATTCAGACCTGAAAAATATCTTGCATTTCAATTTCATTTATGGAAAAAGGACAACTTTCTCTAGAAGTGCTAATATTTGCAGTTTTTTTAAATAATTTTTTTTATGTTTAGGAAAAATAACGGAATTAAAAAACAAAGTGAATACTAAAAATCAATATTACGTTAAATAATATTGATTTATTAGTATTCACATTACTTTTAAAAATAATTGATTTATTAGTATTCACATTTCTATATTAAATAGAAAACTTATTTTCTATATTAAATAGAATTCAATGCAAGTTTCCTATTAAAAATTTTTTGTAAAATAATTTAAATGTAGAATAATCCCAAAAAATAAGAATACAAAACATATAAAAAATAATGCTCTAAATGCATTTTCTTTCTGCTGATGTTCTGGTTTAGAGGAACATGTCCTCCCTGTGATCTGGGCATCTTGGGTTCGAGCCCCAGTTTGGGTGTGGATGTTCTGTGTGCTGTATGTAAGATGTGTACATGCTCTCTGTAAAAAGGGGTTGTGGAAGCGAATTTTGATGAGTGAGTAGCAAAAGTCGTACTCTTGGCCCCAGTTGGCACTTTTACAAAACAGAAGAAGCTGATTAGGCTTAAATTGCTGACTACCTCAGCAAGCTTGCCCATGACAAGTGCCATAAGAAGCAACAACAAATGCATTGTCTTAAGCCATGAAGATAAGAAATTGAACATATTGATAGCTATCTAACTTTTCCTTAAGAACCTGCTACAGGACCTGATATATCAGAATGTCTTTTACCTTCTCCATCTTAATAATTCGAACTAGATAGTTTAAAATTATTTTTTATAAATATATGCAAACATTTTTTTTGTTCGAGCTTTTTAAATTTAAAATATATACTTATTTCTGGATAAAATATAATACTGCACTTATTATACTTTATTATTTTAAGTATAAAACAAGCGATAAGAATGGCTGTATCATTACTAACCTGGAAGTGAAATGAATAATCAACATGTAAGGACATTCCAGTGCACTTGGTTAAAAGTGGTGTATAATTAAAAATGTTCTTATGGTATGTAAATGTATGATAAAGATTTTAATTAATTAATAGCTATTAGGAAACTGATAAATATATTTATAATACCTATAGAATGAGTACTCTAAGATACTATGTAAATTGATAATTATACCAAGAATTTCTTAAATTATTATTTAACACATTTGCTTTCATCTCGTAATTTATTTTTAACTATATAGTTTAATTTATTACAGCTTATTTCCAAATATTTATAATGTTTATTAAAAAACCAGCATCATAATTTAGTTATGATATACGATTAACATTTTATTATATTTAATCATATATTAATTTATATTATTTGAAGTTAGAGCAATATCAGCTAGAAATATTCTTACTAACCCAATACAAATTGTGTCTTAAAATATCTTATATTAAGGGGTGGGAGTGTATAAAGCTTCAAAAAATAAGATAGTTAAAATATAATCATCCTCTATAAAGATGATATAATAAAGATATAATATCTATAAAATATATCACCTATAAAGATTTATAGATGATAACTTAAAAATTATATAAATTGAAGAATTTCATATTATAAAAGTCACACTGTGTATTAAATTGCACATTTTATAGTTTTAAATTACATAATTCTTTTAAATCAATACTATTATTATCAAACTGACAGAGTAAAAATATTTAAAACTGCATATATATATATATACACAAACACACACACAACATACTCTTAGTAAACCGGAAACTTTTTAAAGCAATAAAAGAGGCAAAAAATAAAATTGAAAACAAAACAAAATAAGATTTATATATTTACCTTTTATGTCATTGGAGAAGTAACTGAATAGCTATGTGAAGAAATGAATATAATTAGTCAGTTGGAGTGATCTGTCTGAAAAATTCTCATATACTTTCCAATAATGATTTTATTCCACCTACACATAAAATTGTTAATATTAATAAAACTTTGAGTGCCTTCCATGGCTTTAGGGAACATTAGTTATGAGATATACATTTTTGTGCGAATCCTAAATTTTTAATGGATTATCATGCAAACTAATATGTATTTTTCATACATTTTTTTTTTGACTGATTAAATCCAAAACTGGACACAGAACTACTGTTATAGTCTTAAGATCACAACTGAAAATTATGTATTCAAATCATGTTTTTTAGTTACTGTGTTACATGCAATTTTCAACTTGTTGGCAAATTTGATTCAAAATTTATTATGAATCTACCTTTTTGATGTTAAACATAAATACTAAGTTTAATTATCAACCTCTTTAAGTGTTTGCAGTTTATTGTGTTCATTTGTATTCAGCCAAACAGATTTTCTCTGAATGGATTTCATTCAAAATTTGACAAAAATATGCAAGTTTTGTTTAAGATCATTTACCAGATTTCATCTTTTTAGACTGGAGCTTCTCTAAATTATTGCATTCATAGACAGATTGAGTAGATAATTCTAAAAATGCGTTTTTCAAACTCAAGGTCTGAAACCTATAGATTTGTCAAATTTTCAATTTGAGGATAATAATTCTTTCTCTACATTTTGTGCTTGAAAACAAAAAGTAAAAAGACTTTCTTTAATTTAAGATGATACATTTTTCAAATAATTTATATCTTCAGCAAACAATGTGAAATTTAATGATTTGATAAAAACTATGCAAATTACATGGATATTTTGTAAATGAAACACTTTAGATGATTTTGGTATGAATGTTTTTTTAGTGAACTTTTAGAAATCCCTATGCACCTCTAAGTACACTTGGGGCTTACAGAGGTAAACAACACATTTCATAAAGACGTCGTGTACAAAGCAGCTACTTGTACATTACATTTGCTGTCTCAGACCTTTTTTATAGGAGATTTCATTTAATCATATCACAGATAAAGAACAAACACATCCAAAACAAGGCTCAAATCCAGGATACCCAAATCACAGTGAAGATGCACTACTCATGTGCCAGGACATTAGCAATATGAATGATTTAATATTTCTTTTCCAGATATATGCTTTACATTTTAAAGCTGAGAATATTATCACTGAAGAATCAGGTTTCAATTAAGAAATTCAAAAAATTATCACTGTTCCTTTACAAAAATATTAGTTTAAACCTAGTGCAATTCTTTCTATTTTTTTTACTACTTCTCTGTAGAAGAAACGACATATTTGTTAAGCGTCAAACTTCAATGATAATAGCTTTCAGCATATAAGAAAAGAACTATATTGTGTGCCAAAAAGTCATCTAGTAAGAACTGTGCTTTTAAATTCTAGTTGCCATTTTTTAAGTTTGTACTTCGATCCACTTTAAATTTTTTTAGCCATTTCTTTTTTATTACATTTATACAGTAAAATAGAGAGTTGTTAAAGTTTTGTTGTTAAAATTTTTTATATATCTTTCTTTTCTTTTTTTTTATATAAATGTTCTGAACTTTGTATCTGCATTAGGTGTAAAAATGCGCAGATGCTGTGTGCCTGGATGTCCTTCCAACCGTAAAAAACCTTATGTATCAGTTTTTCAATTTCCTAAAAGTCCTGGATTTCGAAACTTATGGCTAAAAAGAATTGGACGTCCCCTTTTGAAAGTATCTGAAAACATTGGTGTTTGTATCAAACATTTTGAAAAGAACTGCATTGTTGATTACAAAGATTGGAAAGGTGAAGGAGGTAGGAAGAGAATAACAGTAAAACCTGGAGCAGTTCCATCCATTTTTGATCAGGAGGAAATTGATAGTTTATCTGATGATGCAGATGCAACCTGTAATAAAGACTTGCAAGAAGTTGCTGCCAGTATGTGAACAGGATCTTTTATATTTTCTTTTCTGAATTACATTCATTTTATTCTGCATCATTCATTATTAATATTTAAAAAAACTTTTACTAGATTATATTTAATAAGAATATAAACAAAATTTTCAACAACTTCTAAATTTTTTTATTGTTTTAATTTTTCAATAATACTTAAGATTTCTGAGTTTTTCAAATGAATTATAAAGAGGAACTATTTCATATAAGTTAAATTCAAACTTTTTCATATATTAGAAAGTTTTCTTTTAATAATGTTTTTTATTAGGGAAAAAGTATATATTCTCTGATTTAAAAAGTATACAAACTATAAATTGCTGCCAATTTTACATTTGCATTGAAATTGTAATACAAATAAATTTGACATTTAATTTGTTTTTTAATGATCACAGATATATTTTCTAATTTTTATTTAAAATTTTATAAATGATTGGCTGCTGCTGGAATCGTGTAATCTGAAAAAATATGTTTGTGATATTGGATTTGCTGCAACTATTATTATTTCATTTCTTGTTTCATCATAGTAAATTCATGCATGAATTTTTGAATTTTTCTTAATGAAATAAAGCATTTTAACAAAATAACATCATTTTATGAAATTCAGGAATATGCAGCTAAAATTTTTGATATTTTATTTTATTTATTTATTATTTAGGTATGCAAATTTAAAAGCTCTCAATTTGATGTTATATTCAGAAAAATGATTTATTAAAGCCATGCCATGCTGTTTTTCTTATTTCAGCACTTTGCCTTTTATTTCTCTAGTGAATTTTGAATGTCACTTTATATTGTGTAATGGAATTTTTAAGTTATTCAGAGTTTACCATTAATCTTTTTATGTAGTTTCTTCTGTATTTTAATTTGGGAAAAGTCTTTGGAATTTCAAAGACTTGAGAGAAATTTATTCGTAGTTTTTAATGGAAATTCTTGGATGAAATTGAATGTTTTGAAGAATTTGACATTTCAAATTATTTAACTATTTAATCCAAACTGATCCATGACTGATATCTTAAGACTTCAGCCAATAAAATACAAAAAGAAAGAAAAAAAATTGATTTTATTTTAAATTTAATTTTTAGTCATTTTACTAATGATTATAAGCACCAATCATATTGAAAGTTATCATTGCAATTTATGAGTCCTTCCAAAATTAGGGGAAGAAATGAAAGGAATCGCTACTAATGTGTGAAAATAAATTTTTGTGTATTAAGAATATCTTGAATTTTTATTTATGTATTGAAAAATCTGTGAGCTTATTTTATTTCCGGCCATTCTAAATGAATATTTTTTTGTTATTTATTCTACCCTTCACTCTTGTTTTATCTTAAAGATATAATCCTTTCATCAATTTCACTTCAAGTATAGCACACTAAAAGCTGTTTAAGTGGGACCGCTCCTTCCCCTTAAAAAAAACATTGTATTTTTTCTTTAAAATTTTTAATATTTTTTTATTTACATTATTATTAAAACAGAGAAACTAAAAGTATTATTTTTAATATATTTATTATTTATAAAATGTGTTTATTGAAATTTTTGGCTCAAAAATTTGTCATGGGATGAATGAAAAGGAAGATTAATGTGTAAGCAAATGCTCCCATGGTATATTTTAAAATAAATGTATTGATTAAACATTGAAAATAGACATTTTTATTCTAAGAAAGGAAAATTTATTATAAGAAACATTGACCTAAAAATTTAAAAAAACAAAAATAGTAACAGTCACAAAAATGGAAAAATAGAATATGTGTATATATGTTAGCAGCAAAGTTTGAAACCTGGCACTCTATAGTACATTGAAAATTGGTCTGCAAAGTATCAAATTATTAATATTTCACTCATTGCTTAAAAATACCAAATAAAAAACCACCAAAATAGGAAATACATTTCTGTGGACTGTATTGTCTGATTTTCTTTACTTATAATAAAATTCAATGTGAGAGAGACTGTGTTAGTATTTAGAAAAGTGTCTTTTTTTTTTTTTTTTTTGTGCATGTACCTGCCTGAAATAAGATAATTAGAAAACATAATATTTTCTGGCAAAAATAAAATAAAAGGGGGGAGGCTATTTTAAATTTATACTTTGCTTAAAAATTCCTGAGTATTCAAAAGAATTTTAGCTTTTTGCATATTGCCTGTAATATAAATAATAAATTTAATTGGCCTTTTCAATTTGAATATAAATTATCAATTTTTAGCAATTCGTTTTCTTCCCTTCATAACTAAATAGTACATTTATTAAAATTATTAACCAAATGTAGTGCTGAACAGTATTTTTATTTCTTTTTGTAAGTGTAAGATATTTTTATTTCATTTTATATGCTGACATTTAATTCATTGAAATAGAATTTTGATTTGATATATCTACATACCAGTCATTTGCAGTTAATTGGTTTAATGATAAATGCAGAGGATTTTCACTTTATTTTGTATGCAAGGCCTAAATATAGAATAATTTGCTTTTTTTATTTCAATAATTTTTATTTAAATCTTATAAAATTTATTTCTTGAATAGATATGCAAGATAGAAGTTCAGGATCTGTTTTCTCTGAAGTAACAAAACAGTCTGACCGTGTATCAACAGGCAGCTCACCAAAGAAAATGCAGTCTTCACCAACAACAGATAAACCTTTTATTACTGTGATTAAACCAGAAGGTAATCTATAAAGATTTGAAAGATGAGAAAACAGGATCTATAGTACTATTATAAATGTGAAAGTTTGGATGGATGATATTAGTCAATCGTGCTAGAAAGGCTGATTGAAAATGGATGAAATTTAGCATAGAGATAGAATATAGGCTACTATTTTTTCTGTTTAATTAAGTGGTTAATATTTTATTAATTAAAAATAAACTTCCTTGCCAAATCTTCATTTTAGCAAAAATTATTTTCAACAGCACCATATTGATTTGGTTTGATGACATTTTACATTGTGATCAGACTGCCAATTCTCATATATACTCATCAAAATTTCCATATGTACAAAGTCGTAAGTAAAAACTAGTTCAATTTATAAACATAAATTTAAACAAATATTGTAAGAATTTATAAAAAAATGTTTTAGAGTTACATTTTTAAAATACTTAATTATTGAATTGCAGAGTGGAAAATGTTTTTCAAGGGGAAAAAAAATCTATGGTTATGTAAAACATTTCAACTTTTATGATGAGGATTTTTTTTTTTAACTTTCATTATTCAACTTTTTTTTCAAATACATTGTGATTTTTTTTTTTCAGTTTTGATCTTTTGTCTAGTATGTAAAATAATTATCATGCAATACACTTCTCTGAATCCAGCCTAATATGATGGAATGGTAGATCATGTAACAAAAAAGTCTGATAGGCAGGAATTCTATGAACATATTTCTTTGATCACCAATATCAGAAGGAAAGTTTTTATACCAAAGCTCACTTTTATAATATGTATTTTCTCACTTCTTATATAGTGCTAAGCTCTTTACTTATCTCAAACCATTTAGACTGTGAATTTACGAATACTGTATGTATTGTGCAGTTTTAATTAAGAACTGTAGCAACAATTGAGATCTGTTACACACTATGTAACAAGACATAGTTAACATGATTTAATATCTGATAAATTGAGAGAATCTACAGTTTTGTAGTTAAATTCAGTTGACTAATTGTGTATAATTTTGACTAAAATTAAACGTCCAGCTTGTCACCTAAGGCTACTGATTCTGAGTAAAAACTAAGGCTCAATTCAATCTCTGAAAATATTTTATTAACTTTTAAGAATTTGCTATATTATATTAGAATATTTCAATTAAAAAAAGATTATAGTTTTTTGTTGAAGATTGTTTTTGAAATCAAATGATACCATTAATATTCATATATCATGTTACATTAAAAAAATCAACATTTATTAAATGAAAATATAAATTATATTAAAAGTTTCTCTGAACATTTTAAATTCAGCATAAAATATTATTTGATTTTTTAATATATTAATTTTTAATTCTGTTTTAATATAAATGTGGTGAAAATACTTTGTTTTGCTACCTTCTAAACTTCTCTTTTTCATTGCAAAACCCTTCTATATCAGAAATTTGTATTTTGATATTTTCAAAAATGACAACCGTTCAAATCAATGTTTGTTATATTTGAGAAATGTTAAAAAAGATCATAGAATTTTTTTGTGATCATAGAATTCTGCTTAATTTTTTGTTATTGATTATTTATATTATCTTTTTTCAATGACCAAAAAGGCACCCTTTACTTTATAATAGAAAATATTAGGTAAATGCAGGAATAAATGTTAAAAATAAAAATAAATTAAAAATACAACTTTTTAAAATAGATATAGCATTTTTTTTTAAATCCAAAAATATACTGTGTTTTGAAAATATGTTGATTGTACAAAGCAGCTTAAAAATGTGTAATTTTTATCGTGATTTCTCATTCTGAATCCTGTTACATTAATTTAACTTTACTATGTTGCTAGTGATCTTGTTGTACAGGAAAGGTTTGGAGTCTCACCATTGAAAAAATAATTAATAACTGTTTCTCTGAGAGTCTCCTTTTCTTGTTTGATTTGTATTGGGCAATTCCTCTTCGCATTTTTGCACTATTTGGTTGAGCTAATTACTGTCTTTGTCTATATTTAATACTAGATAGCCTTTTAATTAGATGTAAATTCTCATTTTCTTGTTGCACCCATTGTCTAAGTTTTGTTGCTCTCTAAAATTTATATATATTGCTGAATATTGTTGGGTAATGAATAGATTTCATGATGTATAATTTGATAAATTAAACATTCTTGACATATCTTGATCTTATAATTTGTTTGTTGGAGTTATTTTAATGAATTGAGTAAGCTTTTCGAAATTATCTTTTAAAGTTGATTAATGAAATTGTTTTATAATCTAATCAGAATATCTGAAGTCTCAAAAATATTTTATCCATGGAATTATGAGTAAAAGTATTATTTAATAAGAATAATCATTTTATATTGAACATTAAAAAATGAAAAAGTTGGTTTGACCATAGATAATGTTGAAGCCATATTTATATCATGAATTCATTCAATTATAATTATTTTTTTTCATTTATCCACAATTTATAAGTAATTTAATTTTATATAAGAAAATGGAGAATTGGAAACTAATTTGTGTAGTTATTGATGTCTTCTTAAAAAAGAAATGCTTGATTGACTGCTTGCAATTCCGCAATCTTCATAAGAAGGCAGGAGGAATCACACTAAGCTATAACTTTAGTATTGCCAACTTTTGTTCTTTTCTTGGATTGAGTTCTCATTCCTGCTTGGTATCATGGGCAGAAACTTGCCTGAGATCTCATGGCCAGAACTGAATAACTACCTGTATTTATTGGGCACAACAGATTACCTATTTTTTGTATTGATTTTGGAAACGGTATGGAAATTTAAGTTAAATTTTCAGTTACAAAAGTAGTTATTAATGTCAAGCCTAAATGCTGGAACATCACAAAAGAAAAGAGAGAAAGATGCTTCTGATTTTCATTTTAAAAAAACTGCTATCTATGGTGTTGTGATATTGCTATCTGATTTTAAGAATTCCTTACAGAATTTTTTTGATAACCATAACAATTGTGATTTATTGGTTTTGTTTAGTGAACCATGTTTTCTTTATTTCTTAGAAATAATTTTTATAAAACTAGCATATAATTTTTAGCATTATAAGACTGGCAAATGTAAAATTTTAATTAATTTAGTTTGAATTATTTAATAAGATATTTGATTTTCTTATTTATTAATTTAAGGCTAATTTTCAGTCTTTCGTAACTTCTAAACCAATGCTTTATAGATTCTCGAACAGAAGAGCCTGCTTCTTGTGAAGAAATTAATGATGATTCTTCAAGCAGTGAAGATATTTGCAAATTAAGTCCAAATAAAGCAAACTCTGATTCTCTTTCACCTTACAAAAATTTTTCTTCTGTTAATTTGGGGTAAGTAGATAGCATTTTTTCCCCTATGTATTTGTTTATAATAAAATAAAACATACTTGCATCATAGAAACATTGCTTAGGAAGAAAAATATTTCTATGACATGCATAAATAAATGTTACATTTTTTTCATGTATTTTAAGAAGAACTTTTACTAAAAATCTTCATTATGCTTCAGTATTTTTAGTGAAATTTGAGATACTTATAAAATAACAAAAATTTCAGTGTTTACTTCCAAATTCCTTTAGAGTCAACATCATTGTAAATTCAATTTATTTAGTTTATGACATAATAGATTTGGAGTGTTATCTTTTGTGTCTGTTACACCAGTAGAAGTTAGAATAATTCATAGGATTATTAAAGCTACCTATTTTTATTAGTTTTTGCATTGATTATTCATAGGTTATGCAGCATTATGATGCGATTGCTTTTTTATTTTATATACTTGGTTTTAAAATTTATTAAACAAATAATTCAAAGGAGATGAATATTCTATCAAGAATCTGTATTCAAAGCTTAATACAGTAACTATGTTTTTATTGCTCTATTCAGAATAGTTATATTCATATCTGCTTATTTATTATGCTTTTAATTAAATATCTCCAGATAAAGATGTGTGTGTATGTTACACATACACTGAAAATGAGACACTTTTCTTATTTCTATTTTTATATACATCATTTTCTGGTTTAATTTGTTGTCTCTTATTGACAAAAATTTAATTAAATTGATTGTTTAATTTAATTTTTTTTGTTTTAGTAGACATTGAAATGAAGAAATTAAATTTTTGTTTAAAATCATAATATTATAGGAGAGTTTATGTATCACTTTCTTTTCTTTTTTGTTGTTGTTGTAGAATTAATTATAAATTTTTCATTTCCATTTTTAGTTTAAAAGAGGAAGACCAAATAAATGCTCAGAAAGGTAAGAAAATAACTTACATTTTTAAAGCAAGTTTTATTACAAATTTATTTCATTAATTATTTTCCAGCACTGTGGAAGCGTGCCTTCCTTGTGATATGGGCATCCTGGTTAGGGCTTGGTTGTTCTGTGTATTGTCTGTGAGTTGTGTGAATGTACCCTCCTGTAAAAAGGGGCTGTGCAAGCAAATGTGTGTGTGATCCTCATATGAGCTAGAAGTCAGACTTGCCCTCAGGTGTTCATGGGTCCATACCCTCAGAAGTTACTGCATCTCCTCTTTTTGTTGTAAATCAGATGAAAGATCATCATCATCATTAATTATTATTCTCATGATATCTTTTTTATACATAAATATTAACATTACAGATTTTAAAAAAAAATTCATAAGAAATGTGTCTAGTTCCTGAAGAATGATTTGAGAAAATTATGAATGCTTTTTTGGAGCAATACTAGTTTCCCATTTATTTCCCTTTCAGTATTAAAAATATTTCTCTTGAAGTCTTAGAAAGAAAAAGTATTATCGTTATTTTTGCAAGTATTAAGCATTTTTATCATTCTCAAAAAGCATTCTTATGGGAGTGAAAAAAATCTAGTTCTGTATCTGTAAAGAAAATATTTCAGATTTAAGACTTTGGTAAAGAGGTTTAACAAAGTAATTGTTCTTAATAAGTGCTTAGTTAAAGGGTGTGTTAGGATTTTAATTGTAAATTGACATGCTTATTTTTCTCAATAAGTTACTAATTTTTAGAATTTTTAATTTATTCGGTTTTTATTATTGTTTCAATTGATTAATATATGGATTTATATTAATTTCTTTAGGCTGTTTAAACACTTTTTTTTTTCATGATACTTGAAGTTTTCTCAAATAGTATTTCTAAATTTAAACACAAATTGTTAAAAATGTCATGTTCAACATGTTCAATCACTATATTCTTTTTGTCTCTTTTTTAACAAATTTTGAGCACAGTGTTATAAGTAAAGTTGAGCTTCTGATAATTGCTAAATTATGCTGGCATTTTTTAAAAGAATTATTTTGTATTTGTGGTATAAATGTGTAAAATCTTATGATTAAAAAAAATTTGGAAGTTGCTAACTTTTGGCTTTGTGATTTGATATTCACTCTAAATTTTTATTTTTCTGTTACAAAAGATTCCATTTATGCTGAATATAATTTATGTAATCTATGGAGGATTTCAGGAATATTAGTTGTAAAAAAAAAAGCATCTTATCCTCTTATTTGAAATATTTGTTATTAGCACAAGGAAAAAAAGAATTTTCCTTTGTTTACACAGAGCAATTATTTTATAAATACTTTTTTTTTGTTAAACTGTCTTGAAAATTTGTAATTTAGGCAAATTTGTAATTTCTTTTTGAATATTTGGTGCTTTTTCTTATCATTGATTTATTTTAATCAATTATTATTTTGAAGGATAACTTTTATATTATTTGTTTTTATCTTTAATATTTTATAAATCCCTGTAGCACATCTTATTGTAAATTTTAAATGAATAAATAAAAAACTAGGGGTGATTCCAACATTGAATTTAAGACATTGTAACACACCTTTTATATATATATACTAGCCGCCTTTGGTGACAAGTCAGTTCGCCAGTATTAATGCTCACTAAAGCTTTCATATAATATTTTATGTAGCTGTATCTCATAACAGGTTTTTCACCAAAATATTTTTAAACCAAATAAATTTTGATAATCATATAATTCATTTATAGTATTATTTTCTTCAGATGTTCTGTTCATTGTACTACTCATCTTTCTGTTGCTATCCGAGCAATGATTATCTCGGAATTGATATTTTACTTAAATGAGGGTGGGAAAGGTCTAAAATTCTACATTTTTATAAAATAATGCGATTCAAATTTTCATAGATGTAAACACACTAAACAAATAAATACACCAATGGTTTTCAAGAGAATCGAAAGTTTAAAAACAGCTTGGAAAATGCCACTCACAGAGGAAATAATATGACACACACACACCCTTCTTTTCTTTCTTTTTTTTTCTTTCCTGCCCAGACTTTATTTTGAGCAGGCATAAATTAAATATCCATACAGACAAATAATAAACATCCTGTTATCTATAAATGTAAACCGTCTGACTCATATTTCTTTATAAACAAATCATAATTTATTACTTCCTGCTATCCTTCTCAGTTGATGTGGGGGAAGGGAATGAAAATTTTTGGCGGGTAAGTAAGAATAGCAACGCATTTTGAGATCCATTTTTATTAATATAGATATATGCTATTAAAACTTTTTGTGCTTACTTCGTATTACAGATCTAAAATATATATACATAAAAGTTTTACAATTTCTTTATCATCTAGAATGTATTTTTTCATTCATTGTGTTTTTTTAATAATTATCATTATATTATTAATTCTTACTGCATTATACTATTAAAGAGACTCATTTTTTATCTACTGACCTCAACGTAACTCTATGGTACTTTAGCGTTATAATTTCAGCAAAAAGCCATGGGTTTACTCTATCTGCCCAATTATATATATATATATATATATATATAAGCTTTCAACAAACAAATTTATTTTGGAATAATTATAATTTCGTTTTGTTATGTGTAGAAATATTATTTTTCAATCTATGGATACAAATGAAGTCTTGTAATTAATTTATAAATTTTTTTTGAATGTGAAAACATGGATTTTTTTAAATGAAAAGTCATCACCTTAAAATTAAGTTTTAAAACAAATTATATTAAGCACACATTTGTAGGATTTCAAACAGGTCCTAAAAAATAACAAATTTTGTTTATTTCCATATTTACATAGATATTTGATATAATTAATGATAACTTTATATTTTAAAATCATACAATAGTCTTTGGTATGCCAAGACAAAATGCTGATTAATTTAGCAATCAAAAATAATTTCTCTTAACTCCAGTATAATATTCTCTTAAAAAGTTTATTAAACATTTGTAAAATGATGAATTAAAGGATGTCATTAGAAATTTTATAAAACACTGCATCCTGATTGATTGATTGATATATATTATATTTGCAGAGCTGGGAAAAGCGGTCAAGCGTACTGCTTCTGTAAGTAGTAATAACAGCAGTGGGAGTGCTGAAGTAGCAAAATTACTGCCAAAAAGGAGAAAAGTTGAAAAGCCTGCTCCAACAGTATTAGTGAGTATTTCTATTCTTTTCTTTACCTTTTTTTTTTTTTTGCTTCAATAAATGTTTCTAAAGAGCTTCATCCTCATGTGTATTATGGATTTATCTAGTTATCTGTTTTTAATTTTTGGAATTTAAG
This sequence comes from Argiope argentata, assembly GCA_026289955.1. Lineage (NCBI taxonomy): Eukaryota > Metazoa > Arthropoda > Arachnida > Araneae > Araneidae > Argiope > Argiope argentata. Next base: position 4,485,136 of record JAOUZG010032936.1, on the reverse strand, counting down.
CTGTAGCGTGTATCCTAGTTGGGGGAATCTGCATTGCATGCAAAGAAATTTTGAGTAACATCAAAGCCTTTACTTTAATACTACTTAAAATGATAGCATTTGACAAAAACTTGTAAATAATTTGGGAAATTGATGAAGTTAGGAAATAAATTGAACTTTTAAAATAAAAAACTACTTCTCAGATAATATTAGATACTTTTATAAAAGGAAATACTTATAAAATTATAGAAAAAAAATGAATTAGATAGCAACTGAAAACAGTTTGAGGTTACTATTAACGATGATGGTAAGGGGTTGATGTCGCTGAAATTGATGCAAAATAAAATATTTTTACCTGCTTTTAGTAGTATTGTATTATCAGGATTGCTTTATTAATATGTTACTTCTCTAACAGAAGATGCATTTTTAAGAGGTTGGTGAAGAACTATGACATCACAGCTATTATTTCTGTTTCACTATATTAATCAGCTTTCCCTTTAATAGCTTATTTGATTCTGAAATCTTTTTTGCACAAAATATTTTGATTGAAAGATTCCGTTTTCTTCTAAGTATGAACAACCTTCTATTGTAGAAAAACTAGAGTTTTTTTTAGTAATTATCACAAGCTCTTTTGATAGAAATTGAGGCGAAAGCAACTGCCATCAGAGAGTTATAAGTTGTAAGTGAATCCATTCTTCATAATTAAAAAGGAAAACTACAAATTCTTAAAGATTGGCAAATCTAATGAAATTGAATCTTGCTGCAGTTTGAATCAAAAATGAAAATATTAATTTTTTTTATTGTATATTAATGTTTTACTTTTGTTATTCCTATAGGGCAAGCAGAATGATTCCTATTGTTGGGTGTGTCATCGCGAAAATGTTGTTCTTTCTTGCATTGCATGTCCTAGAGCATATCATATGAAATGTGCTGGTGACAATATGGTTGTTTCATCTGATATGATCGATTGGGTTTGTCCAGAATGTAAACGCATCCTTACAGCAGAAAATGTTGATACACGGTCTACAGTTTTGTCTGAAATTTCTTTGGACAAACTTTGTACATTGTTAAGATTCAGTTTAAATAAAATGAAACACAGAGCAGTAAGTATTCAAAATGTCTTTTTTTTTCTTCCCATAATTTTAGAATACAATGCCCTTATTTTCTGTAAAAGAATATAATTTCATCAATTTTATGATCAGTATCTTTATATGGGGTTGCCACTGCACATGGTGAAATAGAAAAACTCAGGACACTTAAGAAAATTCAGAGAGAAAAGACAGGGAATTTTGAAATTTTCAGTAAAATCTTTGAAAGTACAGGGGATTTTAGATTTCAACAATCCCCCCCCCCCATTTAAAAAATGCTGATTTTTTTTTAATTTTAAAATTGCCAGAGAAAGATTTTTACTTTAGCTCTAAACAACTGAATATCATTTGTGATAGTTTAATGTTGAGAATTCATCCTTTTTCTTCTGCATAGAGTTATCAAATCTAACAATGGATAGTGAGTACAAGCTTCTGAAATGTTAATGCAGCAGATTATTTTATATTTGTGAAGAATATTACTAAACACAAATATTTGAATGCTTGTCCAAAAATTTAATTGTTTTAAAATCTACATATTATTTTAATCTATGTTTATTGAAAAGCTATTCTGTATTATGTGAAAAGAGAATTATTGATTAGCTTCAATTTCTTTATTCCAAAATACAAATTTCAAAATGTATAAAGTAATTATAATAATTCCAAATTAATAGAAAATTAAGGCTGATATTAGCATTCTGAAATTTTTTCAAAACCCCTTTTATTAAAGTGTAGAAAATAAAATTTTAAAAATTTATTTTTTAGTTTTTATTATATAATTTCATGTTAAAGCTATTTTTGCAGTCATAAAATCAATTTTTTTTCTTTGATTTCCTCTTCTTTTGATCTTGGACCTTGAAATCAAATATCCTCTTTTCTAAATTATGATGCTTAATTGTATGGAAACTCAATTTAATTTAACTAATCAGCTGACTGATAATTTTCTGGCAAATATAAAAATATATTGCAAATAAGAAGATTCTAGTATATAAAACTTCGAAACTGTATATTTGAAAGTAAGCAAAATATTGTATTACAATGAAATGTGTCAAGTTAAATAACAATTTTTAAATGGAATGTTACAATAATTGCTTATTTTATCTATCTTATGTATTATCCTTGCAAATGAATGAGATAAAGCATTCATTATTTAACCAATGTTATGTTTTGTATTGTTTAATGTTTTATGAAGGTTGAAAATAGAAATACCTGTAATTGCTATCTGTTTAAAGTTGCACTTTTAAATTGCTGGCAACAAAACTAAATAATGTAGATTAAAATTTAGTTCAGATTCAGAATTTCTATAAATTAACTGATGAATTGATAACTTAAGTTTTGGAAATATTAAACTAGTTTACTGTCGTAAGGAACTTAAGAGTGTATAAAATTCTGAAATTAGCCATTCCAAAAATAAATGAAAATACTGATTACAAAATTTGATCTTTTTAAACCTGAAATTAATTAATTTAAATAAAAGTGTTTTAAAATATATAAGTTTTTTTTTAAATTTAGGAGCCATTAATATGCAAATTGCCATATTCAATTTGATAGATTACAAGAAATTAAAAAAAATTAACATAATTATTAAAAGCTAACTATGCATGATAAAATTTATCAAATTCAGCAAATTTCATTGATAGATGAATGGCATTCGACAGTGCATAGATGAACACAAGGTAAATGTTTTACTGGTTAACGCCTTTTCTTAATGTGGGAAGTATGAAAATTTAATTTTTTTAAACTTTTTACAGTTAGTTTTCTCAAAAGCCAAGTAATTTCATATAGTTTTCCACCTTATTTAATGCAGCTTGGTAATTAAAAATATTTATCTGGGTGCAATACATACATACATACATACATACATACATACATACATACATATATATATATATATATATATATATATATATATATATATATATATATATATATATATATATATATATATATATAAGAAACAATTTTAAAAGAGGTAAATAATAAATTGTCATATTTCTTTATTAATTAGAAAGATACACAAATGTATTAAGAGACCACATATGCTGCTATTCCTAAAGACATAGTGGAACTAAGATGAATAAAAAAACAGATATGTAAGTGAAAAAGGAGAAATTCGGCCTGATGACTTTCTCAAGGGTCACCATCAGGCAAAAATTCCAATAAAAAGTTTTTTTTTTTTTTTTTTTTGCATAATATTGGTTGGTTTTTTATTGTATTTAGTATTTTGTTACATTTTTTTCTTCTATCTAGAATTTTATTTGTGTGTTTTGTCCTTTTTCCTAATTTTCATTTGTTTTTTTATGCTAAAAATTGATGCCTCTCATTTACTTTAAAATTTGGAATTTTTCAGGTCATAAAAGAGTTAATTTTTTAGACAATAGTCTAACTCTTTACAGAAAAAAAAATCCACTTTTTATTGGAATCCTTGCCTGATGGTGACCCTTGAGAATGTCATCAGGCCCAATTTCTCCCTTTTCACTTACATATCTGTTTTTTTATTCATCTTATATATATATATATATATATATATATATATATATAATGTCCAGTTTAGCAACTTTTACAAGTAATTAGTGAGAATTTTTTTGGTCAATAGTTTGATGCCTGAAGATGTTTCTTTCCTTTTTTTATTTCTAGGAATAATTTTTTTTAGAAGTTTATTGAAAGTATGCTATTTTGTTTTTTCTGGAAACCATTTGAATGAGCTAATTGATGGGACATTTATTTTTTGTAATTTAATTTTTCTGAACATCTCTTTCTTTGGCAACATATAGTAGAAATGGGTAATTGTACATAAAATCAGAATTCACTTAATGCATTTTGTAATTGTGCAATTATTATTTAATAGTTAAATTTACCGCAGCAATTGTATTTTTTAATATTTCTTTTATATATTTTATATTTATCTTGGATGTTGATTTTAATCAATTCTAATATGTTTAATTTAATATTCATAACTGCTTTAACATTAAACTTTAAATTGTAATAGAAATTTAAGCAGTGTAATATTAGTGGCATTTTACCTTTTTTGCTCTTTATATGGATGAATTTTCTTAGTGGAGTTGAATCAAATGCTAATTAATTAATTATTGTTGGCTTATCATTAATTACTTGTTTTCATGATTTCAAAACAAAATAGCTGAATTAATCTGGTAGGTTTAGGATGAAAAATTTCTGATTTTTGCTTTTATTAAATATATTTATAAATATTTTGAATTTTCAACTTTCTCTTCTTGTGAATGTTTTTATTGTGTTTTACTTTTTGCTTATTTAACTGAGAATACTGTAATTTGTTTAGGGTGTTGCATTTCATCAACCTGTCTCTTTAGATCATTATCCCATGTATCCTCATTATGTTATTCATCCTATGGATTTCAGTTTACTTGAAAAGGTAATTATTCCCCAGATATCAATAAAGAAGCATGAAATAGAGTGAATTTTACAGTTATTAGGATTTTTAGAAATAAAAGCATTTACAATTTTAAAAAACTTTTTTTAAATGTAAGATGACAACTGTAATTACTATCAGTTATTAATTTCAGTTATGTCCTATAAGCAAATTTTTTTCATAAGGAATTATCTTAAAATTAAGTGTTACAAGAAGTTTACTATTTATTTTTTTATCGTTAAAAAGATAGAGCCATCCTAGGTAACTTTTTAAATATTATTAAGGTTATACTAAAATTGGTCTAAGTTTTTTTCATTTACCTGCAGTTAATATAATTCACTCTAAAATGTTGTTTTTTAATAAACTTTTTTTTTTTTCAAATAAGCTGATAAGTAAACAAATTAGTTTGCATAAATTTAGTTTTCTTATTCTTAAAACTATTTTTTTATTTAAGTCATGATTGCATTTGAAAATTTTAATTATGCTTTGGCACCTCAGAAATTTATCTCTAATTGTTTACCAGGAAAGTGTTAGGATAATTTAAATTTAATGTTTTGCTGTTAAATGAAGGAATTTTAAAATTTTGCTTTTTATTTTCTGATATCAATTTAAAAAATAATCTTTACAAATATGAATGCATGGAATAATAAAAGCCTAAAAACATTTTATGATTTAGGAAGTTTTTATTTTGAAATTTAACGGTTACCCAGAAATTTAGTCTTAAATTTATTTAATGGCTGATTGGCCATTTGTATTTAAGTATAAGAATATTATTTCATATATATATGGGAGTATAGTAAAAAAAACTGCTGTAGTTTAAAAAGGTTTATGAAAGATTTTGCTTAGTATTTGCTCATTTTGTCATTATAATAAATATGAGAATTGTGTCTTATGCTATTAATGGGAAATATTCATTGCATTGCTCCACAAAGCATCATTTTTACCTTTTTTAATATTTTACTTTATTTTTAAGTTTTTTGAATTCTGTTTAAGTTTATGGACTTGATTCAACTTGATTTCTTTAGGAAATTTCACATATGACCTGTAGCTTTCATATGTGAAATTTCCTAAAGAAATTATTTTAATTCACATCTAATTTTTGTTAAGTGAATGTGCATTATTGTTAATCCTAATTATTTGTTATAAAGTTCGTTGAAAATATGATATGCTTTTTTTTTCTTTCTTATTTCTTCTTAATTGCTTGTAAGAGTAAAAATGAGCGTAAATAGACAGATATTATTTAGATTACAAATAATTTTTTTAATAATAATTTTTTTTTCTTCTGAAAATAGAAACAAGAGGAAACTTTTGCCTTTTAATTTTCCATTAATATCAATTAAGAAATAGAGAAAGATAATTTAAAGAATTATGTTATATATTCCTTCTGCTTTTAAGGGATATATAGCATATATATATTTTAAAATGTTTTAAAGGATATATGACATATCCCTTAAGAGCTACTTAAGTTCAGCTCTTAATAATGATGCTGACTTCAGATTAATCAATTTTTTTTTGTTAAAATAATTCTTAAAATAATAACAGGGGGAAAATGTGTGGAATAATTTATTAAATAAAGTAATTCTTTTTTTTATAAACCCTTCAATGAAATTCATTCATTTATTAAGAAAAAAAATTAGATATGAGGATTGAGGGTTCTCATTTTTAAGATGTCTATAAAATAAATGAATTATGCCTTTGAAAAAATTAATTTATCTATGATATTTTAATTTTTTCTAAATTCTGCTTTTTAGTGCTCTTACTATTATTTAGCCATTTTTAATCAGATCTATCTTGTGTAAAAAATCCATCTTTCTTAAATACTCCACATCCTTAATACTGCCTACAAATTGCAAACCATTATGATTCCATGTACAAATTTATGTTGAATCCCCTGGGATTTTTTTTATCCATGTATATTTTCCTTTTTAAATCTGGTTGCATAAAAGTTTCAACCATCAACTACATAGATTGTTTAATTAAAGAAAAATTCTAGATACCTATTTATCTGGAATACTTACATTATAATAATCAAAAAGCCAATTATGTTAATTTCCTTATGTTTAACAAAATCTCTTTAAATCTGAAATGTATTGTATTATTTATGAAAATTCTTTTTGAGTATCTGTGCTTGCATTCATGTTTATCCTTTTAACATACTTTTTCTCAGAATGGTAAATCAAGAAAACATAGTACAAATGTCCTTTTTTGAATGTTTAGAAAATTTACTAATATATAAGACTCCTCAAGAAAAAAAATGTATTGTTGCCTTGAAAAATGAATGCATATAGCAATTAGCTTAATTATTAATCAATTACATATTAAGAATTTTGGTTAGAGAAGTATCTATATTATTAAGGTTCAAAATTTTGATACTTAAATCAATTTCAATAACTGTTTTAAAATCCATTTCTAAGTTCAAAAAGAAGGAAAAAAAAAAAAGAAGCAGAATATTTAGAATTTGTTTTGAGATCATGAAATAATTTACCCACCATATGATATTTAGTAGAAAAATGCCTTTATGAAATGGAAATTTTAATAATTCTTTTATAAGTGTAACCTCAGATGTTTTTAGGCAAATGAGTTTTAAAATACAAAAAAATAAAAAAATCTTTTTATGAAATTTGTAATTTAATTATGTATATCCTAATTTTTTTATTCGTCTTTATAAACAATCGGCATACTCAAATATATTGTGCATGATTGGCATATTGTAAGTATAATGAATTAATAACTGATATTTTACTTTAGTAATGACTGTTAATAATTAAAAATCAAAAATCGTCTTAATTAAAATATTTCTTAATTTATGTAAATTAGCCCTTCAACACTAGAGCTGCAATATGACAATGTTGATCGACTGATTAGTTAGGGTTTTTTTTTTTAGAGTTAATTATGGCTTTACATCTCATTTATATATGCTTCTTAATTTTTTTCAGTATAATTATTGTAAAACAATAATTTTTTTAAATTTATTTTTTTATAAGTGAATGCAAATTTGAAGTTACATGTATTTTTTTTTCTATTTTATACCTAGAACATTAAACAAAAACTTTATGGTTGTACTGAAGCCTTTTTAGCTGACGTAAAATGGATTCTACATAATTCATGTGTATTTAATGGCAGTAAGTTTTTCCTTTTTTTAAAAAACCATTTTAAATATTATCAGAGTGCTTATCATTATTGAAAATGCTTAAATACTTATATAAAGGTTCTTAAAAAGTACATAATTCTTGCTGTAATTTCTCGCTATGCTGATTGTCCTTTATAACAGATGCTAGTATTCTTCTAGGTGCTATTTATTGTTAAAAGTTCTGCAATGTTTTAGGTTAAAATGGGGATGTAACGTAAGATTTAATTTTTATGTTTCTTAAATTTTAAAAAAATCCTAAAATTTTTAAAATTTTCTTTTAGCTTAGTGCACTTGTCATTTGCCCTACTTTTATAATTCTAGAATATAAAATCCTAATATAGTTAATTAAATGTTTGACTTGTTAATAATCTGAGATAATTTTATTATTATAAGTATAAATACTTTCATTCTTTTTATATAATTGCTACCTAAATGTAAAATATTGAGTAGGCTTATGAACTATGAAGTTGTAGGTTTTGTTGAATTTTTTGCAACAATGCATGTACTTTACCTTTCCTGTTGCAATAGATCCTTTGGATTCATTTATTTTTTAGATTTTCATTCACTAACTTTGGGGAAGTTTTTCATATTATAATATAGCTTAATTTCTATTTTTATTTAGGATTATGATTTATCTACTGTATAATAATAGTGTTGCCATCTATTCTTATCTGTGTACTAATTGCACTTTTTATGTGAAAATAAATCTGAAAAATTTGCAAATTAAAATTTTGTTTTCACTAGGCCAGCATCCACTGAGTACAAATGCCAAATCACTTGTTAAAACTTGTGATAATGACATGCAAGAAATTGAAGTGTGTCCTGACTGTTTCATGCATAGCATTGTTAGAAATAAATATTGGTTTTCAGAAGTTTGTGTATGTATATAACTTTATCTATTTTACATATAATAGTATATAGTGTTTAAGTAATAAACATGAAAAGATTAAAATATTTGTTACTTTATATAAAATGATAAATGTTTATATATATATATATATATATATATATATATATATATATATATATATATATATATATAATATGCACTAGCTGCCATAACAGACTTTGTACTGTCTAAAATTATTGGTTCTTTGTAGTCTAATAGAGGGAGAGGGGGAAAAAACATGCTTCACAGTAATCACTTCATTGATTGTGTTATGCCTTAATACTAAACATTGATTACTTACAAAAATAAGTTTTCTATTTTGTACATTGAAAGACTTAAGTAATAATGTGATTATATTTCTATTGTAATGTTATTTGTTATACGATATTTTTTGTTTGATTACTTTGCGTGTAAAGAAATAAAGCTGGCGGTTTTCCAATTAGTCAGCATACAGCTGCTCATGAGAGAAGCACGGGTTTTCAAGATTAATGTCACAAAAACTCAACAATTGACTCTGGGATTTATATTTGGTCATAATGAAAGCAAGCCACACTGGAAATTGCAGTCGTTTAAATTCAAATGGTATGTCAGTTGGTACCATTGGGATACAAGGTATCAACACTTTTTTTCCCTTTAGAATGGTTACTACAATCACATTGTTCAGTAATGTTTTTACTGTTAGCCATGTGCCATTACAAAGACATGGTGGGTTGATGTTTCGCAACAGTATAACCACTGATCCCACTTTTAATTGAAGATTATGAGTGGCAATCCTAGAACATACAGTGAGTTTAAAAATCATGGTGGATAATTGACTTCATCTTGGTTAATTACACAATTAACTGATTCATATGTTCTTGAATTCCCTGACAATTTCATTTTTAATGTGTGTGTATCATCCTCATATGAGCTAGAAGTCAGACTTCTGCCCTTGGGTTCTCAGGGGTCCACACCCTTAGAATCTACTGCACCCCCTCTTCTCATTGTAAAGCAGACTTGCGATCATCATCAAAGAGGGATAGAGACTGATAGAGAAGTCTTGTAATTGTTTCAAACCAGTTTAAATATGTTAATGACCTAAATAAATTAAGATAAATAATAATGTTCTCTCATGATAACTTAAAATTTACGATTGTAAATTTAATTTTTTAAAATTTAAATAGAATTCAATTATCTTAATTTTTTACTCCATTTTTTATTTTATTATTTTGGCGTGATTAAAATATTTCTTAACTTTGCTAAGACCCAGGACAATGGTATTTAATTTTTTTGTTTATATATTTGATATATTTTTATACATATATTACTGAGAATCCCTTGTTCATTTCACTATAATTGTTAAATTTGATAAATAACTGTTTATTCAAATGCATCTTTCATTATATAATGTCTTTTAAATATATAACTTATGTATCTGAATCGCATTTATTAGGATATTAATAATCATACTTCCTATAAAATTTCTTTTAGAATTTTCTCATTTCTTTTTAAATTAAAGAAAATGTTCATTTAAAAGAAAATTTTATATTGATATTTGCGTCACCATGTTTTTTAAGTCATTAATCGTTTACAAAATAAAGAATAATTTAATCACATAAATGTGACATACTTATAAATGTTATGTAATAGGTTTATGTAAAATTTGCATCAAGACATTTAAAATCTACATAATTCATTTCTTAGACATTTTCTTTGTTAAAAACATTATCAAGGGCATAATATAGTAAGTGAAAATTCAGTTCCTTCATTCATAAAGCTCATCATATCACATTAAAAATTTTTCTTGTAATTTTTATATATTTATTGTTTGTTTATATACCCAGAGTTGTCATGGCACTGAGAAGACAAAAAAGGAATTTTAAAATAGAATTTTTTTAAAAATCCTGGGGAAGTACAGAAAAATTTGAAAATTATGAAAATACATGGAATTTTAAGTTTTTAGTTATTTTTTCCAGACCTGAAAATTGCTGATTCTCTAAACATTGCAAAGAATAAAAGATCGTTGTCATAGCTTCTAAAAATGAAACAATATTATTTGTGATTGTATTTTATGGAAACTCTCCTCCCAGTGTCAATTTGCTTGACTATTGTTCTTCTCCTATAAAATTCCATATTTGTTATAAGCATAATTTCCCTAATAAGTATGCTCAAGACTTCTGTAACTGCATTAAAAAATAAAATACATTTCTCTGGCAAGATTAGCAGCCTTTAATCTATGGAGGCATCACAGTGGTGTTTAGTTAGTGATGCTTGAGATTATTGAATAGTTAATTTATTATTTGAGATATTATGAACTTATTCAAAGTAGATTAAAGAATTTTTTAAAACAATGAGCTGCTGAAAATCTGTATTTAAAATGGATTGGACAGATTAAAAAAAGTGAACAATTTTGCTGAATGTATTCGTGAAGTTCCACAAAATCCATTTATTGCATACTGTTGACTTTGAAAGAAGCCTAAGTAATATGTTAAACAGCCACTTTCTATCCAAAAAAGGAAAACATACAGCTTACCTGCCAGTTTCTGAGTCATTATTCCTGTTGAATAAAAAGAATACAGGAAATAATGACATGTCAAATCTGAAAATATCAAATGGATTATCCGACCAATTTCAAATTTTTGGTTTCAAGAATAATAATTTAAAGCTGAATTTTTGTGGACAATAAAATTTGTTTTGTCACATTACCCCTTTAATGTATGCAATTATATTGGACAAATTTTCACAAATGTTCACTGAAAGGGAAATAGTTTTAAAATGAACATTTGACCTTGTTAAAGTACGTACATTATTTGTCAAACCCCTTGAAACTGATGGTGGAAAAATCTCCAGAGGATGCAGAAATTATTGCCCAAATATATGAATTGGTCAAAATGAATAAATAAAAAAGTAACTTGCTTTAAAATTTTTGGTTGTTTTTGAGAAATTCTTAAATGAATTGTGTCATAATAACAAAATTGTTTTATATTTTATTTCACCTGAGTCCATAATTTTGTCAACTTACAGTTAAAGAGCGTGAGAGGTATTATATCTCTCCCTTAATGTTTATAAATATATTCTTAAATTCTAGATAATAAATGAAAAATTACTTTTTTATGTAAATATAAATTTTCTTTTAATATGCTATTGTTTTGAATAATGTTAAATTGTTAATTCCTTTCTTTGCTTTACTCATTAAAATCATATTGCATTATAACTAATTCATGTTTTTCAAGCATTTCCTCATATTTTGAGTATATGCACAGAAAAAACACAGGGAATGCCTTTTCCAGATTTGAGTGTTATCCCTGAAACTTCTCCTTTGTATGTTTAAACATGTCTTGACAGAAGAATTTGTAGAATGCCATTACTATCTTTTTGTGATTGAGGTCTAAGGAGGACTAACATGTTCTTGGTCAATTTTGAAATAAATTCTTAAGATGTTTACATCCTCAAATGATTATAGCTATCTTGAAATTGTAATCTCCTCTTTTGTGTAAAGGAGCAACAGACTTGAACTCCTGGCCTTAAAATACAGTATAGAGCCAGGATAATTGGAAGAGTCTTTATTTATTATTTTTTAAAGATTTTAAAAATCATTTATTTATTTAATGAAAAAAAAAAAGATAAATTATTGATACAATAACCACTTTGTTGAATGAACTTCTCTCAAATCTTCTTGAGCTTCATAATTTCTCGTTCGTACAGGAAGTTGTCTTTATTGATGGAAAATGAGTTAGGTGCAGATTTATAGTCTCATCAGAATTGAGTTTCATATGATACTAAGAATTTTAAAGAGCAGAAAATCTACAAAGAAATAATAGCACCAGGCCACATCAGCATGATGGATTTAGAAAAAAATTTAGATGAAATCAAACACATGTATGGCTTTATATTGTCATGATTATACTCTTCAAATTAATTAATTCTTCGAATGGCACATTTCTAATTTTTTTCTTCTTTTTTATGTTAGAGTTTGTAAAACATGATACTTTTGAAATATATTTCTCATTACTAGTTGCTTTAAAAAAGGGGGTTTTATACTCATGTGTAATGAGCTTATTACAAATATTTGTGCATACTATTAAATAAACTTTGGAGAACTTAAATATTAAACATTCTTTTATTTTCTGTCTTAAAATAATAATGAATGCCTAAATAAGGAATACTTAACATCTCTGCAATATCTTGTGTCGCATAATAGGGTGTTGACTTGATTAAGACTTTTAATTTGTTATTGTCATTTTTTTTCATCTACCCTAACTATAGAGAATGATGAAGGTCAAATTAACTGCTCAAAAATTTAAGAACCATTATTAATACTTATTTTCTTATAATGCATTGTCATTGCATTGCTTGAAATTAAATTGTATGAGTAATTTCATGCAGACATTTCTCTTTTTTTTGTATGCATTCCATGCAGAATGTCATAATAAAACTTTTTATTATGACATTGTATATATAAAACTCTTTGTTTGCATCAGTTTCATGATTTAAACTTGAAATTTTCTTTTTGAATAAGTGTCATCACTTATAATCTACATTAGTAGTGTGCAATTTATTTTTGAAATTAATGTGCATGTACGTTAAGCCATGCATTTTGTTTTTCCTATATTCACAAAACTGCCTTGCTATCCTTTGACACAGTTAATATTCTTTTTAATTTTAATCTCAAATATATATAACAAGTTTTATTTATGAAATAATAAAGATATTTTCTAAATTCTTAAATTTCTTTTTCTGAGTCCCAATATCCATTGAATTCTGCTACTTTTCCATCATGTTAAACTTGTTAAGATCTGTAAGGGTTTTGAACTTGGAAAATTAGGTTGTATATTAGACTATTTCTCTTTTTGTGTTTGAGGGATGTATATAGAGAATATATAAATGCATACATTAGTGCAGGGATGCACAACCTTTTCAGGATGAGGGTCCAAAATATAAAAAAGGATCATGTCAAGGACCAAATTGACATGTGAATGTTAAAACATGTTATAAATGTGAAAACACTTTTTGTGTGGCAATATGCATGAATTACAAGTATTACTTTACTTATTTTACTCATTCATATATTATGCAATAAATAAATGAATAAAATACAAACATTATAGATATGATTAAAATACTTTACCTCCAAAAAAGAAAAAAAGATTTCTGTTAAAAAGGTGGCAAACTTGAAATAGAAAAACAGATGAAAATTTTTTGGTGATTACTCAGCGAATACAATTAGAATTTTGAGAAAAAAATTAGTAACCTAAATTAATAAAAATTAATGAGATGGCTGGGACTGAATATTTGAAGTAAATTTATTTTTTGCTGGACTTAAGATTGGTTGGGACAATACGTAGAATAGACGAACGTTTCAATTCTATGTATAGGTAAGAAATAGATAGCTTTTTTGCTGTTTTATTTCTTATTTTTGATTTGTTTAAATTCATTAGTGGGAAAATTTGCTCACAAATGTAAGTGCTACCAAAAAAGGTTGCACATGCAGCTGCATTTTGCTTTAAGCACAAAAATTGCTCAGGTAAGTCCTTATAAAATTATATCAGTTTTTCTTTGAATGGATGTTTTAAAAAATCAGAATTCTGTAAATCAATTAAGGCTAACTGCATACTCCCATCCACTTGATTTACATCAACAGAAAATGGGGACGAAAATACATCAATTTTTGTTTGGCACTTTTCAAAAATTCTGAACCGATCATCAAATGCATTACGCAAGATTTGAATTTGATCCTTATACTGCATTTTCGTGAGTGGAAATTTTTCATGCCTTTTTTAGCAGTAGGAAAAGTGTGTAAAAGTTTTAGTTTTCAGTACATTTTGAAACAAACAACTTTTGCTTAAATCCCTTTAGAGTACTTATCAATTGAAAAAGGAATTGATTTTTTTTTCCTGGTTATTTTGTGTTCAAGTCATTCAAAAGGTCTCTTATGTCTGTGAGAAAAGCCAAATCACGCAGGAAACATGCTTCTTTTAAGCATCTAGTATTTCTATCATGGCCACTGAGAAATGTAACAATTTCATCAAATAATTCCATGAAACACTTAAGGGCAACTCTTCGGCTGAGCCACCTAACTTCTATCTAATAAAAGAATATCAGAAAGCAGAATTCCTTTAAAAATTCTTTGAATTCCCTATGTTCGAGGGCATTACTACGAATAAAGTTAATTGCTTCCGATACACACTGCAAATCCTTATTCTTTACCACATAAATTCTCTTGATGAATAATGCAATGAAGCTGCAACAGTTCCACACTACACTGGGCAAGGTTCTTTTAACAGCGTAAGCATTCCAAATTTCGTACCAGTCATTGATTTTGCTTCATCAGTCGTAATGCTAATACAGTTGTTCCTGTTTAAGGAAGCTGCATTGCACCAATGTATGTAATTGGAAAAAAGTTCACTTAGAGTTTGTGAAATTTTTAATATTTCCACGAACTAATACAAGTAATTGGGCCACAGATGTTCGATCTGTAGATTCATCAACAGCTAAAGATAAATATACAAAGTTTAAAGCATTAGCTTTTACTTGATTTTCAATATCTTCATTCAACTTTTGAATTCTTCTTTCAATAATCATTCTATTTAAGCTTATATTTTCAAACTTTTTTGCTTCAGGACAAAAAATTTCTGATGCAATCAACAAACGCTTTTCTTCAAAATCCTCATCTGTGATCGGTCGATCTTCTTTAGTGATAATTTCAGCGACACCTAAGCTCACTTCCACATATGAATCCAACTCTGATGGCTGTTTTTTTTTAGGGGGGGGGGTTGAACGCTTGACTGTTGAAAGAATTTTTGAGTTGCTCTACTTTTTGCAATCGATAATATCTTTTCATAGATGCAAAATGTTTACACTTCATCTCATAATGCCACTTATACTCTTTTGCCACTGCAACTTTTCAAGAACATACTAAGAACGTTTCAGTATCATTGTACTAGATAAAACAATATTTATCTGTCCATGAATCTTGAAATTTCTGATTTTGAAAATACCTGTTCCTTTTCTCTCTCACTTTACTCAAATAATCGACCCTTAATAAAATAAATGATACTGAACTAAAAATGCGAAATCAAAAGAGAATATCTGAATCGTTCTGTGGCTACGATAACAATATAACCGAACTGTCAGCAAAACCACTCTGTGTTGTTTATTAGAATGATCGTCGCTATTACTTCCGAGAACTTCTCCTTTATGAAAACTCGTTCTCGCAGGTTGCCATGAAGAGAACAAACTGAAAAGTCGCGTAATAAAAAGTAAATAAACTTAAAGAACAACTGTAAATTATTTATTCTGATGTAGAACCGTTTTCATATCAAATTTTCCCCCTGTTTATTTGAAAAATTCTCATTTTATTTTAAAGCAGTCTTATTTTATTAACAACATTCATGGGCTAACTTCAAAGGCTACGTGGGCCATAGGTTGTGCATCCCTGCATTAATGTATTTTATTTCCTTTGATAGAAACATCCTGGCATTCAAGACAAATTTTGTGCTCATATTTAAATACTTCCAGTCTATTTCCCACAAAAATTGAGTTTCTTACTTTCTGACAATGCATTTTGTTTATGTAAAACAACTGGAGTAATTTTTCTTTGATAATTATTGTGAATCAAAATTGAACTTTGTATATCTTTGTCCAATAAAAAGGTTTATAATATTCCTCTATTCAAATGCTAATTTTTATAGATATAATTTAGAATATAAAGGAAGTATTAATCTTAGCTGCAATGTTATTATGTTTATGTATAATATATAGAATTTTTTCACATTGAATGAGGAATGATTTAAAAATTAAAACTACTAAGTAATGGTACAAGTAAGATATAAAAACTAATAAAAATTAACTATACGTGTGTGTGTGTATAATGAATGTAATCAAAGTCTTTTTACATTATTTTAATTTTATAGAGGAAGCCCCATCCTTTAGTATGGGCAAAACTGAAGGGATTCCCATATTGGCCTGCTAAGGTAATTAACTTTTTTTAATAGCATTTAGGAACAATATTCTCACAGCATAATTTAGCTAGAATTTTTGTTTCAATTTACAAATTTCTTTTTAACTTCTAAGAACTAAATTCAATTCTCAGTTTTTCCTTTCTAGATTGGATAGCAGTTTTAAAACAAGCTGAGAAACATTGGGGTTTATTCTTTCTTTATTGACCAAGTTCACCTTATGAATTCTAGAAACAACATTGAATTTTAAATTTCCTAAATTTTTGTGGTTCAGTCAGTTGTAAATGTATTAAAACTGTGTGAAAGTGTTGAAAATATACTTAATTTTGTTTTAATTTGATTTTTTAAGAAAGTATTTGCTACAGGAGACCTGTTAGGATACATTTTTTTAAATTTATATATTAAAACTATTTAAATTTTTAAGTATTTCTATTATTAAGATGGCAGTTTTGGAGTCATTGTTTTATGTTTTCCACAAGCAATATCAGGTTTGAGGAAATTACAAATGGTTGAAAAATCAGTTATATATATATATATATATATATATATATATATATAT
>JAOUZG010032936.1:4446288-4468069 GCA_026289955.1 Argiope argentata | reverse complement strand
TTATATATAGGATTTCTTCATTTAAATTAATGAATAGTTACATAAAATGCAGCATTTATTTAAAAATAATTTTTTCTGTAGATTACAACAACTTGCAACTTAGCACATTACCAAAATTAATGTTTTGAATTATTTCCATTTTTTTTTAATGCAGAATTTTAAAAAATTCCTTCGATATTTCAAGATTAATTTATGATTCCAAAATAATTGGATGAATAAGATTTTTTATTTAAACCTATGTTAATAAACTTGTAAAAATTTGTGACAATATTGCCTGATGTGCCAATATTTTCATTGCTTTTTTTTAGGTAGTTCGAATTGCTGATGGATTTATTGATGCTCGTTTCTTTGGTGCTCATGACAGGTATTGTCTCATCATTTAAAACCATTTTAATTAGATTATTTTCCTTTCTTTTTCTGATGTCATATGATTTAATTATTATTTTTAAATACGGATATTCATGCATTATCTATTAAAATAGGCTATAAAAACAGGACAAATCAAGAAAATGAATTTTTCTTTGTATTTTAGATGTTTTTAAATATACATTTTCTCCAATTTTTAAAATCAGGAATTTTTAATGCAATAATTTTTCTTTGTTTTGATTTTTTTTAATTATTATCTGGTTAAATCAATAACTCAGGTCAACTTTTATTTTAAAGCCATAAATCTCAAAATTCCTGCTGAGATCTTCAGGAAAACAATCCAAATGAATATGAGATTATTGGATCTTTATGCTCGTATTACAACCAAGGAGTTTGCTGTCAGCTGATTCAACATAATTTTCAGCATTGTAGTTGTCTAGAATACTCTTCATAACTAGGATTTTTTTTTTTTTTTCTGAAACTGTACTAAAGATCGGATTATTGGGTATTGTTGCTGATGATATAGCAGATAGCATATTGCCACATTTAATAGCAGATGGATAACATGTTTAAATTGATTTTTTTTCTTCATGGGGTCAAATTTATATTTTTCTTTCTGTATTCAGTATTCAGCAAAAAATGTAAATATTTATTTAAAAAAAATATTTTCTGTTTTTAAAAATATTTTTGAAAACCTTATTTATTATGAAAATTTTTAAAGCACTGAGTTTTATTTGCTTTTTAATATATATATTCATTTAGAGCATGGGTTCCAATTTCTCAGTGTTACCATCTTTCAAAAGAAATGCCAACATCCAGTAAACCTAAAAAGAAAGGGAATTATGAAATTGCATTGGATGAATTAAATGTTCATGTTCAGTTATTGATTCAGAAGTTTGGAAAATTTGAGTATGCACCATATAGAACGAGCTTTGATCAGAATAACAAACTGTTAGCTTATCATGGAATTGACATAGATAAGGTAAGAATTCATTCTTTTAGTCAATATTTAATTCATAGTTATGCTTTAATGTAGTTATCTGTAAGTGCACAACCCTAGTAATCCTGAGAAGTTTTGAATTTTTCACAGAGATTAATGCAATAATATTTTAATATTCACAATTTTATTTACATTTTAAATCTAATATAATTCATTTCAACATCAAACATAGCATGTAAATTAATAAATAAGTAATTTATTCAAATTATGCTAGACTTTGTTTACTTTGCATTCATTTATAGATAGATGTGGTGTTCCCAAAATAACAGTCATTGCTCTGGGAGTGGATTGTTATCTTTTTAAATGAATCCTTTAAAATATTGAAAGCTCTTCAGTGTACAAAATATTTATCTCCAGAATTCAAGATCAAACAGGTTTTTATTGCATTTGCTTCTTATTTGGTCAGACACCTGCAGTTGTAAAAAGGGGGAAAAAAGATTTTTAAAAATTAGTGTATGGGAAAGTATGGGAGTACATTTAGAAATTTACAATTCAATGATTTAAAAAGATGTATAATGATCAAGAATCTTATCCACCACATCTGATATTTAGTGAAATTTATTCATTTCATCATATTGCCATATATAATCTAAAACTTTTTCTGTTCTTAAAATATGTCAATGTATGTTTTTTTAATTATATATGCTTTTTTTTTAGTTTGTTAATAAGGTTATGTTATGTTATGTTTTAGTTTGGCTGATCTTGAAATTAGGTTATTTTGTAAAGAGTACTGAAGTTAATAAATAACTGAATAAACTTTTGTTGAAGTTTTCTATTGGTATCTTTAGAAAACTCAATCCAACTAGTGGTGAAAAAGTTAAAAACCCCTCTTCAATTTTCTTTTATTAATAAGGCTGGAACTTCTCTTTGTTGAAGAAGCATTGTCCAAAGACTTAATTCAGCACCAATAATGTGGTGTTTTAGTAAGGCAGCATTAGCAAGTGCCTGCAAAATAAATACTTTATCTGCTTCATCAGACCATTAAAATGGATTTTCCCCCTTTTTTGAAGGATGAGAGGATTTCTTTTTATTTTTGTAACCTTCTAAGAATTTGTTCAATGGATCTAGAATATGAGCAACTTTAGGAATAAATCTTCTATAAAAATTATGTATGCCCCCAAATCTACACAAGTGAGTTAAATTTTGTGGTCTGGGAAACTTCTGATTAGCTTTAACACAATCATGTAATGGTTCTAAATCATTTTCTATAATTTGATATCTTAGAAATTCTAAACTAGAAAGACTAAATTTACATTTAACATGATTAATTGTCAATCCATTATCACAAAATTTAGTAAAAAGAGCTCTTAGATGGTGTGTATGTTCCTGATAAGATTTTAAGCTATTAAAAGATTATCAAATATAAAGCATACACATCCTCCATGTCTCTACTTCATTTATAAACCTTGGAAAAGTGGCAGAAGCATTGTATAGACCAAATTGCATTCTTGTACTTTCAAAAACACTGAAAGGTGTAATTATTGCTGTTTTAAGAATATTTTGGAATTTTAGGAATTTGGTGAAATGCTTCTACAAGAAAAATGCATAATGAAATTTTATTACCATGTAATTCACTAGTAAAATCAACTATACATCTGATTGAATATTTATCTTTGACCATTTGGACATTTAGGGAGCAATAATCGCCAACCGGGTGCCATTCTAATGATCTTATAACAATATGTAATGAAGATGACTCATTACTACTGGATGGGTATATATGGACTAAATTAAGTATTTGTTGGAATTCTATTTTGGCAATATTGAGTTTATCAGGAGTCAGACTGTATTGTATCGAGCTTTGGCAAACACAAGTGCACCAAATGTTTGTATGTGATGCGCTGAACAGTTTGGTTAATGAAAGGTGATAAAGTTAGGAAATTCACCCAATAGCTTAGTATATTGATCATTGCCACATATACAGGGTGGTAAAAAACAAACTTCCCCTATATATGAAACACTAGTGGCCTATCTGCTCAACCAACAGAATCAAAATTTCAGACATGGCTGTTTAATGGCATGCATTAGAGATTAATATGATTCTAAACATTGCAGAGCTCACAGTTAAAGTTACAGTGAGAGAATTTCAAAATTTTTGAATGGCAACACTCACTTTTTCCTATTGCGAATGATAAGCGTATTGAAAAACCACGAATGGTGTTGAAACGATTAGCATGTGATGAAAATTGCCGCCATAAAACATTTGCAAAGAAGAGTATTATAAAAGACCAATGACAACACAGAGAGGAGGAGCTTTGACAAGCTTTACATAATTCACAGGGTTAGACAATAGAAGCACCAATCGCAGAATACCACTTGCAAAGCATTGCTATTGAAAAACCATTTAAAAAGCAGTGTGGGAAGAGTGTCTCTTCAATCAGATGATCGATTGTGCCAATAAGATGATGCTTACAAAGAAATTAAGAGGTGAATTGATAAAGCTGTTTTATTTGAATGGTGAAAATGCTGCTGAAACATTGTGAATTTATTGCCAAAATCACAAGCTAAGACAAGGTCCATGTTCCGTAAAAAGTGTACATGGTTTGGTAAAAAAGTTTGGAGAAACTGGATGCATTTGTGTTCGGCCTCCATCTGGGCAACTATATATTCCAATTGAAGTTGTTGCGGAAGTGCTTAACATGATTACTGCAGGTCCATTGCATACTGCAAGAAATGTTGCTAGCTATTTGGATTTGCCAGTTCTCAAACTTCTGCGCTCTGTTCTGTGGACATATCCTTATCAGTTACAGAGCATCCAGTTGTTGCAATATGGAGATGAGCAACTGCATGTGGACTTTGCAAATATTTTCCTCATCAGATGTAATGAAGACGTCAGATGACTGCTATGGTTGGATGAGGCATAGTTTTCTTTAACTGAAACCGTTAACACCAAGAAATGTGTTGGCTGAAATGATAAAAATCCTCACAATATGGTATCAGTGCTTTTACATGTATCCAAAATGATTGTGTGGTACAGCATTACTAGCACATTTGTTCTCCGTCCAGGCTTCTTCGAAGAGGTAACTACCACAGGTTTGAAATCATGCTTTATAACAAGCGCTCGGTATAAATCAATGTTGCAGAATTATGTTATTACTTGAATTGCCACAACAAAATGTCATTAGTGACATTGTATGGATGCATGATTGATTTCAATTTAGAAATATGGTATATTTTTTGTTTGTTATTTAGTTTGTAAATTAAAAGTTACTTATACTTTTAATTTTATATTAAGTTTATGTTTTTGATAATTTTAAGAACATTTTTAATAAAAGTAGTGTTTATTGAATTGATTTATAAGCCTTTAATCAAATTTTAA
The DNA here is from genome assembly GCA_026289955.1 of Argiope argentata. Taxonomy (NCBI): domain Eukaryota; kingdom Metazoa; phylum Arthropoda; class Arachnida; order Araneae; family Araneidae; genus Argiope; species Argiope argentata. Next base: position 4,463,384 of record JAOUZG010032936.1, on the reverse strand, counting down.
ACTATATTTTTTGACTGATAGAATATCTTTAAAAATAATAAAAAATAATTTTGTATTTTATTTTTGATGTAATGAGTGTCATAATATTCCTTTATTAGATTGACAAGGAGGAGATACCTTGTGATACCTCATCAGTTGAAAAAGTTGATGCTGCTATTTCTGAAAAAGGTACATTTAAAAGTTTGTTTCTTCTTGTTAATAAAAGATAGATTGCCTAAAAGTAAGCTTTTGCATAAAAATATGATTTACTTGCTCCATCCCTGTAACTATGAATGCATTATTGCACATATTGAAAAATTACAAGTAGAATAGTCTTGCGACTATATTTTATTTAGAATAAACTTCAAAAACAACTATTTCTGAACAGATAATATTTTGTCTTGTTTCTGATTTAAAACAAGATTATCAAAATTATGAAATCATGATAAACAATTAAGTTTTCTACTTGCATTATTTTTAATTCCTCGAAACATTTAATCATAAATATATAATTCAAATGGGAATTAACTCAAAAATATGAATACCTTAATCCTACTTAATTATATGAATTCTATTCTGGTAATTTCTTTTTACTTTTGTTACTAATTTAGCTTACCGAAAAAATTGTGAAGCACACAATTGTTAGAAAATATCAATAGATTCAAAACATACCCATCAAAATTGAAAGGAAATAAAATAATATCTAGCAATAAAGATGAATGTTTGTGTATTTTTCTGTTTGTTTATGTATTGACATTCTTTGGCCCAGACTATTTTATCTGATTTGGCATATGTACACATAGGAGGATGGTAGAGAGAGGAGGTTTAAAAATATTATTTAGAGATTTTTTAAAAAAATATTTAATTCGAACTTGGTTAATTAAAAATTGAGCTGGATTTGGGTATTTTTTTTTTCGAGATAACTTTCATAAATATTTTTGCTTAATTATGAATTCATTATTTCCAAATATTAAAAATCGTCTTTTTAATGGCACCAGTATATTGATCAACCTTATGAAATTTTTCCTTTCATTGGGGTGAACCAAAAGAGAAACCTTTCCCTTTCAATTTCGAATAATTTCATATCTTCATTTAAAATGATAATTATATTTTCTGATGGCAAAAGTATTAATCAGAAATAATTTTCTGGTTGGTGCTGCTGAAACAAAATGCTCTCTAGGTTTAAAATCACTGATTTCACTAGTGGACTTGTTTATAACACCATTAGAAACAGCAACAACTATTTTAAGTGATACATTTATATATACACACACATACAGCTATTTTTTTTTATTATTTTTTTAAGCATTATTTTGCTCTTATTTATTTATTTTGATGCTAAGCATCTATTCGTTTGCTAAAATCGGTTAATAAATCTCATTTTAAATCATTCTATCAATAAACATTTTATTACATATAATCTATACTTATGCCTCTAAATGTTTTATTGAATTCATTTTTTGTTTTAAAAATGGAAAATTGTAATCAATCCTTCAATCATTTCCTATTATTATAGTTTCAAAATTTTACTCTTCTGTGTCTTGATGACAATGTACTGTTTTAATATTTTCAACTTTTAATTATCTATGAGTTATTAAATTGAATTTTGATCCATATAATATCACGACAGTAGAAAATTTAAAATAAAAATATTTAAAGATTTTGCATGATTATTCATTAATATGAATTAAAAACTAGTTAGTAGAAAATAATTTATATGTGATATTCTGTCTTTTTGTACATGAATAAAAATGCATTTTTGAAAAAAATTATCAAACTTATTAACAATAATTGTGTTAAGAATAAGTCATTTAATTAGTAGTATTAAAATCATTTTAATTTTTTTAAAAAAATTCACATAATATGCTAATGTGCCTTTGATTTACTCTGGTTTCAGAAAATGAAAACAGCTCCAGTTCAAAATGTGTTAAAGAAAGTAGTGAAGATTCTGAGAAAAAAAGTATGACTCACATGAATGTGGAACCTTCAAATGACAGAGATTCTTGTAATGCTCTGAAGAATGGTCCAAAGGTCTGTCTTAGCTCTGAAGTGAGTCCCCTGAAGCAGATAAAGGACTCTAAGCTTGGAGACAGATCTACTGACTCTGCTGCAGATTCAAATCAACTGAATAAAATTGAACTAGTTCTCCAGCGTATTAAAGGTTATATTTCAACTGTCGATGATGATGAAAATATAGCAAAAGATGCATCAGATAAGAAGGAGAGTCAAACAGAAAAAGATTTGGGTGAAAATGCAAATAAAAATGTTGCACCTGACAGTGCTTCTAAACCTCTTGAAATTAATTCTAAGAAAAAAGAAACAGAGGAGATTAGTATTTTGAGTGGTCTTATCAAAACCAAAACTTTGTCATCTATTGAAATACCAACAATTTCACTTGATGATGTTTCTGAAAAAGGCAAAGTGCCTTCTTTAGATGTCGTTAAGAAAAATGATTCATTTTCCTTGAAATTGATTGAGACTATTGAATCTTGTAAAGCTAAGTTAGGTTTATCTATTGAGGCAGAATTAGATAAGATTGATTCAGGAGATAGTGAATCTCTTGATGAGGATGATGAAGATGAGGATGAAGATGATGTGGAGCAGGAAAATGAAGGAGACCTTAGTGGTGATGGTGAAAAACATGGCAAGAAAGTTACCAGTGCCTCAGAATATGCAAGCGATGAATCTTCATCTGAAAGTGATGAGGGAGAATCAAATTCTCATTCCTCTGAAACTGATATTGAAACTTTAGAAGACACTGATGCACCTTTAATGAAAGAGATCGAACCAGAACACCATGAAGATCATGTGGATGTTCCAAATTGCCCAAAAGAGGACAATGAAAATAAGCTTACTATTGATAAAGATGAAACTGAAAAACATTCACCTGATATGGACACTTTGAATGTAATTAAAAGCTCTGAAGTTTCTAAAAAAGCTCCTGAACAACATTCGACTAGTGAAAACTTTGTTGAGAATATTACCTCTGACTTACAGAAAGAATATAGAGAAAATCCCAATGTTGAAGCCGGAAATGTAGATTTTCATTCAGATTTCTCGGACAAGGATCCATCTAATGCATCTGAAAGTGTACAAAGAAATATTCCAGAAAGTGAAACATTTTCTTCACAGGAAGCATTAACACCTATGGATGTAGATAAATACATTGGTGCTCAAGCAGGTGGGGGAAAAAACATAAAAATCCCGATTGAAAGTGACAAAATAGATGAAGATGATGACATATTTATTTGTCCCCCTGTTAAACCACCTACACCTCCTCTAATATGTTTAGATGATGAAACTGAAGGTGATGAAAAATCTGAATCTAATTTGAATTTTAAACATTCTTCTGGTAATCTTTTTCCCAATCAAATAAGTCAAGAAAATTCAGTAAAACTCAGTTCTATATTTGGTATTCCAAAATTGCCAACCAGTGCTCGTAAAAGTATAAAAAGAGTATTTAAATCTCCCACCTCTGAGGAGGAAAGTAGTGATGAGGATTTTCGAGTACTGCCTTCTAGTCATGGAATTCCTTTAAGTGGTGCTAAAAGGACATTTCATAACAAGGACAAGAATAATTCAGGAGTAATGTCTAATAGTTCTGTCTCTCAAGTTACATCAAATGAAATTCTTCAGTCAAATGAAATAAAAACAAAAGAACAGATCACTTCAGTAAATGAGACATATGAGGAAAATAACCTTAGTAAGTAAACATATAGAATATTTTTGAAACTTTTTCACTTATGAGACAATGGTAGTTTAATTGTAAAATACCGGTTTAGTTGCACAGGAATCTCAAATTGAAGTGTCAATAATACATTTTAAAGAATTGAAAAAAGAAACTATATTAACAGTTTTTCTTGCTTTATCATTAACAGAAAATAAAATATTCTACTTTTGCAAAAAAGATGATGATTTTAGAGATGTTCAAATATCATTAGATGTTGTTTCCTCCCCTTTCCTTTGGAATTGAATTTTAGTGCTCTATGCAGTTTGCTAACATTGTGATTTCAACTAGCATATTTTACTCATTTAATGTCATTAAAATTTTTGCAATATTTGGGCAGGATATCTGTTAATTACAAGCTGAAGATATTTATCTGCATTTCTAATATTGATAGTGAAATTTTAGACATGATGTCTATTTTTTAATCTGAATCCTTGCCCTTTTTTGTCAGAAAGAATTCTACATGAATTCTCGGTTTCGAAAAATAAAATATTTTCCAGGCATTAATTCAATTACTGAAAATAAAATGGTTTTATTTATGGTGGCTCATTTTATAAATAAATTCTTCTAAAATAGGAACTTGGGTCTAAATGACAGTTTCCTGTCAGTGCTATTCTATTGTTTCTTTTCAATATCCATGTTCTTCAGGAATGGGGGGGGGGGTTAATGTTAAACTGAAAGGTATTTCGACTTCTTAAAATATTATGATCAGTTTAGATCAGGGAGTTTAGCTCTTCTTCTTTTTTTTTTTAACACAAACCTAATTGAAATGCCAACAATTATTCCAACCACAGTACATGTAATGAGTATGCTTAAAATACCTAAAATCATTTCATTATTACCAGCAGTGAGTATATTATTAATACTATGTAGATACCACCAATATAATACTGGAGTCATATTCTTTGATCTTTCCCCTGAAATAGATGAGATCTATCATTTGTTGCCTATTATTGGTTGAAAATTCTATAAAGGAAAAGTGAACTCCTAAGTAGGTCACATGGTTTTTAATCACTTTCATGCAAATTATGTCCTTTTTGCAGTTTAGTTTTAAAAACTCCGATATAAAGTTAATTAGACTAATTTTTTTTATTTATTTATTTTATTAATGATAAAAAAATCTTTTTTTAAAAAAACTTTTAAAAGCTAGCAATAATAACATGAAATAGTTGGATAAGAGGAAACAAAAGAAAAAAAACTTATGTGAAAAAATATTTTTATGCCAACTTTTTGCATTCATTTGCTTGTTTGTTTTTAATAAGTTTTTACATTACTCTCTATTCTTGTTCATTTTGTTATTGTTAATTTTTTAATTATGTTTTCTACTTTGCTTGTATACATATATGTGTGTATTTAATTCTGTAGACTAAAAAATAGTTCACCAATTAGAAATCCTTTTTTATTTCAAAATTCCCAGGGTTCCCCACTCCAAAGGGCTTAGATAGTCAGGTAATATCTTAAAAATTATCAAATATCTGAAAGAAATTTAACTACTGAATATTCTTACATCTTTTATCTTGATAGATATTGAGAATTCAATGCATTTTGATGTTCGAGATTTAAGATGTGCCTTGTATTTAATGAAATGAAGAAAACATGTGTTGGATTTTATGAATACCTTTTTTCTTAAAAATTATAAGGATAACTATTTACTCAAGTAAGAAATGTGAAGTTTTATCTATCTTTTCTTAAAGTATTGTATAGATACTTTAGAAAACTATACTAGATTTTATTAAAAACGTTCTATATTAGCTGTTGAGCATGTACACAAAATTTTGTAATTTCAACCTCTTCTGAGGAATTTATATGTCTCTAATTTCTGTACATGTAATTTAACTCGTATATCCTACAATATCATTATATCTTTGATAATTTGGTTTATTGTTGAAAAATTAAAGAAGCTAACTACACTCCAAGGAGAGTTGGACTTTAAGAGATTATAGACTCTTCACTCTTTATTTACATTAAATAGATATAAATATTTTTAAATTGTCAAAAATTCATTTACTTATAATATAGAAGTTACTTATAAACTTTTGTATTATAGATGGTGGTAAATTCTTGATTTATTACTTTGTGAAGATTCATATCTTATTTACATTTTTCTAAAAATTTTGAACCTAAATGTGTAGAGCATGCAAAGGCTTCAAAATTATATTGAATCTATTGCTTAGAAAACCGGAAACTTTACTATTGTGACTATAATTAATAATTCTAACGAACTCTTTGTGACTATAGTTAATAATTTTATTTATTTGCTTTTTTTTGTGAGTATATGTGTTTACAGTTTTAAACTATGTTGTTTCTTCAGGACATCATGACTGTTCATTAGTGTTCTGAATCTGGTTTTTTCTGAATAACTTGTCTATTTTCAGAATGCTGAAACTGCATCAGCTTTTTAAATCTTTTGAGTTAGTGTCATAAATCACATAGGATCATATCATAATCATAAAAGACTTTTTGGCATATTTTGTAATTATGAGACATAATTATTTTTGATTATTTGCTAATTTTAACCATTGAAATACCATAACCTTTTACACCTTACATAGATGTTTTTCACGAATTAAATTTTTCTTGAATGATTTTTCAGCCCTTTTGGGGCTCTTTATTTAGATTTTTTTTAAATAGTTAGAACTCCTAATCAATAGGTAAAATAATTTTTTTTTGCATTTAATTTTTATTTTATTAACTTTGTTGCAAATCTGTTTAATTTACATACAATTTTATAACTAATTAAAAAAAGAAAGCCTTTTTTTTTTCCTATTGATATTTTATCAAATGAATAGACAGCTCCAAATACCTTTTTTTGTCACACTTATTTGATTAATCAAATCCAGTTTTAATAATTAGTTTCAGATTTTTCTATACAGTTTTTTTAAAATTAAATAACAAACATATCTAATTAATCTGAGATTTAATAATGAAAATAAAGCCATTTCTGATATCAATGTTACTAGTGTTCTATTGCTCCATTTCTTAATATAAAGAATTTTGATCCCTCCAATTAAAATTAGTCTTTTTTTAAAAATAGTATTGCAATTTTGTATTTATATTTATGTATTTTAGAAATTAGTTTGAATATTTTCTATAGTATGTTCTTGTGTCTTATGCCAATAAATTGTTTTTCTTGATATGCCAATTTAATAAAATGCTGTTATAAATTATTTCTATGTAGGTAGTATTACTAACATCCTAAATAAAGAGTCCCTCACTTCAGTTGAAGATACTATTCAAAATTCTGTAAGTAAATTCATGGTATATATCTTATATAAATGAATTATTTTACTTAGAGTTTCATAATTGTTTTTGCTTACAGTCGGAGATAGTTTTAAGATTACATTTTGAAAGATTTCTCTGTTGTATTAAAATTCATAGTATTGTAATGTGTTTGGTAAATTTGTAAAATAGTTTTTCCTTCCTTAATCATGATTAATATTTTCTCTATAACATTAAATGTCTGTTTTTTTAAATTGTATGTAATTTTGCTTTTTGTAGCATATATGTTTCTTTGTATCTGAAAAGGTTAATAGCATTTCATATATATATATATATATACTCTCCTAAAAATGATGTCACTGTAAAGCATATTAATATTTTCCACCATAACTTCAAAATATGTTACCATACAAAAATGATTGCATAATTTAAAGTTTAAAAAAATTAGTTATCTGGTGATTTCATTTCCATTTTTCTTCTTTTTAATCAAAGTTATCTAAACAAAAATTTGAATCAGTTGCTTTTATTATTATTATTATTTTTTTTTGTTGTCAAAATATCAAAATTGTTTTGCTGTGGAATCACAACTAACATTTGAGTGCCTTTTGCCATTGTCAAAGTTGCTTTCTTCTGGCATTTTTATCTTTATTGTGTAAGGAAAGCAAGAATTTTGTGTCTAAAATTTTACTACTAAATTTTGTCTATTAAAATTATTTCAATTTCTTTAAATGTGTTGTCAATAGGTTTTAACATTTTAATAGCACTTTTGTAATTTCAATACATCTTGCTAATAAATCACTTTTTTAAGCTATTTTCTTAGTTTGAATCTATTTTAGATATTATTTTGTTAGTTTTATTACATCATTATATATTTTATCATTGGCTTTTGTGTGATACTTTCTTAAAAATCATGAATGAAACTTTCCTTTAAGTGTAGTGTTTTCTATTCACAGTTTTATTAATTTTTTACTTCTGACTATATTTGTAATATTTAGAATTCAGATATTTTCTATCCTTGTGTGCCATTACTACATAGTTATCAAAGCTCAGGCTGTCAGGCAGTTTTGAATATTTAATTAATTTTTAATGATTATATTTAGGCTCTTATAAGAGTATGAAAGCAAATCAATTTCAAAATATTCCCAAAATAGGGTAAATACAATATTTAAAAAAATGGTCAATCATATTGCCCATATAAACCAGAATAGCTAGCAATAATTAAGGCTCAGTTAGGAGAGCATCTCTTTTAAGATTGGTTGGTGATTGGTTTAAAATATTCAAATTCTTCTGAAACATTTTATGTGTGTATAAAAGCCAAGTTCCATCAGTGAAGGCTAAATTCTCAGTCTTGTGCTGTTGTGAATTGCTTTGTTGTGATAAATCTAATTTTTGTCTAAACTACTGCATATCTGTTTTGTATCTTCATGATAATATTCATGCTTCATTTTGCTTTATAGATTTCAAACATTTGTGCATTATCTGATTTTTTTTCTAAAACATCCAGGGCTAAATTATCTCTAATTTTAGTTGGAACTGAAAATTTTGAATGAAGTTTAAGGAAGCAGTTTGATAAAGCATAATTGCTTTGCAAACTTATTGATTAGGATGCATGTATAATTCTTAGCAAAGTACCTTTTTAAAGCTGTAACAATGTTAGATTTAAAAAGATAGCTTTATTATAGAAAAGTAGTTGTCGTATTATCTGGTAAATTTCTCTTCAAGCTGTCATTTTGACTGTCAAATTTAAATTTCATGTCTGGATGACTTAATTCCTTTATTGCTTTCTTTTCATATATATATCTAGATCAATTAAATTTATACTTGATATAAATTTTTATTTAAAATGTTTAAAAATATTGTATTTACAAAACATTTGAAATAATTTTGATTTGTTTGCCAGGTACCTGAACACTCAGATACTTTAGATGAAAAAGATGCAGAAATATCAAATTTAAAGAAAAAGCTAAGCTGCTTATTTTCTGCCTTTCAATTACAGCATTGGAAACATAATCAGGAAAAGACAGAATTAAGACACAACATGAGTAAGTACTGACTAGCAATTTTATTCAATTATTGCCCAAGATCAGACTTTCATTCATGCAGTTGCAGTGAATTCTTTTGGAAATTAAAGTATGAAGTGAAGTGTGGTTTAATTTTTAAAACTAAATAATTACCTTTAAAATATTTTTAAATTGTCAAAAATCATAAATTTAATTTTCAAAAATATACTTCTGCCAGACTGGAAAAAAGGCTATCAATCCAAATGCATGTAGATGGCCATGAATATTTATATTTGAAATTACTCGATGTTTTTAAAAAATTAATTTATTTATTTAACTTAATGGATATATATAGTAATTATGTAAAATGCACAATATATTCATTAAGGAGGATGGATGTTTGTATGTATGCATATGTGTTTGTCTATTCATCCATAGCCACAAATAAGATTTTTTGTAAAAAAATATTTAGAACAGATTGCTTAAGATTTAATACCTAGTATTTGAATTACTTAATTTCACTGATTCTGAAAAAAGTTAAGAATTTAAAATATTTCAAAGATTATTTAAAGGAAATGTACATTTCAATCATTGTACTTAAATAACACTGTTAGTATTATAAATGGTTATGATAATTTTCATAAAATCAGATTTGTTTCTCTTTCTCATATTACAATTGAAGCTATTTTATAAATTTTAAATCCAAGGACTATTTATAGAGTATTTTTTAAAACTATTTATTTATTTTACTTTTCATTCAATAAAAAAATTAAATAGTTAATTTGTACATATTTTTTATAATTTATACATTTCATAGAATCTTAATGCACATTTCTTAGTTTTTTAAAAATAGAAATCACCATTTTATATAGATTAAGATTGCAGACATTCAACTAATTCGATACTTTTCAGAAACATTTGCTGTGTTAGCTTAGTGTTCATAAAAAGTAACTAGTTATTATTATAAAATATCTAAATTTTTTTGATGTGAATAGGTCTTTAAATTTGTTACCATACGGGGCAATCAAAAAACCTAGTGATAACAAAATCGTGGGATGCAGTTTGGTGTTGTAGTTTCAAATATATCATCTACATTCAAAATTAAATTATACCACTGGATAGTTAAAGGATAAAAGAATTCATTATGCTAAACAAAAACAATGACACATAGCACATGGGAGGGGGGGAAGCACAACATTTTGAGGTTATTTTGCTGTGTATCAAAGTTTGCAATCAGTATAACTTTTGACTCGAAGACGCTACAATGTTCGTTTATATTTTAATCGTCAGCTTTCATTAAAATCTATCAATTGCATATAAAACATTCGTTTAAAGTAGGGACTGTGAATATAATAAGATGTTAGAATAAAAACATATGACCAAAAATATATAATGGCAGCCTATGTGTGTCAAAGAGTGGAAACCAAAAACAAAAATTGTATACAGTTGGAAAGGGCTTCTCAAAAACAATTGAATGGTAATAATAAAACCTAAAATTATACCTGATTATAAGTCTGATCTTATGACACCAGTTATGATAGTAGAAGACTTAAATGTTGATGTCTCACCAAACTACACATTGTCTGTCTTCAGGCTCAGCGAATTCAGTTTGTATTATATTGAAATTTCTCCAAGAACTTTAGGTATTATCTGTATTGATTTAATGTTTACAAGAAATCTCGATGTATCTTGTATGCCATTTGCGTTGTATTTTTCGTATCACAGACTTATAATTAATAAAGTTACATTGTAACACAATCATTATTTGATTCCTCACTTTTATCTTAAATACATAAATAAAAATATTTTGTTTAAAAATTATAACCCATTACATAAATGTATGAATGTGTGTGTCCATGACACAACCACACCATGTTTTTATTTAATATGACTTGCTTCTTATTTTTAAAGATGGTACATTGCATTTAAATCCAATTTCTTTTGATGAAATGTGAAATTTATTGAATTTTATATTCTCTTTGGCATTTTATATTTTAAGAATCTAATTTGGAGAAAAATTGATTTACAAGATACCATAATATTTAGATTTATGAAATACAGTTAATTAAAAAAGTTAAAATATTCTACTTTGGTAGCATAGTGAACTATTGGTTTAATAACTCAGACAAAATCTCTCTCTCTCTCTCTCTCTCTCTCTCTCTCTCTCTCTGTCTCTCTCTCTCTATTTTTTTTTATATATATATATATATAGATAGATATATATATATATATATATATATATATATATAATAACTCTTCATTAATCCCAAATAATTCCTATACATGTAGCATTAAGAAATCCCAAATTTATTGTCTTCATGTAGAAATGTTTCCCATTTTTCCATTAGGAAGAAATCATTACATTTTTCTTAATATCTGTGGCAATTGTGGTATATATATATATATATAATTCTTCTGTACGTGTGTATGTGACTGAACTCCTAAATGACTGGTCCGATTTTGATGAAATTTTTTTGTGTGTGTTCAAGTGGATTCGAGAATGGTTTAGATTCACAATTCAGTCACCTACAAATTTTAGAATTTTAATTATTAATTAAAAACTAACTATCCTGCCAAAATAACTTCCTTCCCCCATCGCAAAATGAGTAAGGTTTTAGGGTTTTTTTTTTTTTTTTTCTAACAGCGATGAGGTTAGGCTTAACATGTTTCCGATCGATTATTTCAAACGATTTTTTTATTTTCATCGCATTTATTGCATTTAAAATTAAGCATCGTTAATTAATCGGCTTTTAAGGTTCATTCTGATGTACTTTTGAATTAAAATAAAACAGAATAAAGGAAATTAAAAATTTCTAATCTGTCCAACTCATGTAGGAAAAAAATGAATTTTCTGTTGATGAAATTTAACGCATGCGCATTTTGTTGAGAACTTTATTTAAACGGAGACAAAACTATTGGTTTGCTGTTTTGTTTTACTTCGGATACACGCTGTTAAAAGGTTAGTTATGTTGCTTTTGTAATTAAACAGTATTTCTGTTAGGTATATATTTTTAAGTACATCTTTTTTTAAAAAGTTATTTTAAGTTGTAGTAATAAGTAATTGCCAAATGAATAAGGCTTCAGGTTTTTTCCCCATGCTAACAATGTTTTCAAGATTCTGTTTATCTTTTAAAATTTTTGCTGCAAATTACATTTAGAAAAATGTAATTTTCAGCACACGATTCTTTGAAATGAAATAAATAAATATATTTTCTAAAAAAGTAAACACAAAATATAGTTTTCTATTTCACAGTATCTATATTATTAATTTTATAAATCAACTTCATGAAAGCAAAATTGTTTAATTCATGCAGAGTATTCATTCTAATCCGGACCCAACGACCAATTTGTAAATCTTTATTAATAGGCACAAATATTGTTTTGAAATTTCCATAATATTTTGCATGCTTGAATTAATTCAAAATGTGATTTTCCCTTTATCGCCAAATTTCTCGCCAATTTGGCGGAGGCCGTATACGGGAGCTGAGCCTTGAGGGGAGCGGTCTTCAATAAAAAAAAATATATGAATACATAAAGTTTCAGAGCTGTAACTAAAAGTAGAATGCATAGGGTATTTGAAATTTTGAAGAGCATCACAAAATTTCATTTTGAGGAAAAGCTAAAAATACATTTAAATGTACATTTACAGACCAGAAACATAATTGAAATGATTTAAATTTATTAAACATTCATTTTTATTAAAAGAGTTGTTTATTTTATGAAATATATACATCTATAAATTTAAAATATTTTTGTAAGAGTTCTAAAAGAATATGAAGGAAATACTATTGGTGAAACCAAACCAACTCCTTATTTTCACCATCATCATCAAAAAAAAAAAAAAAAGAAAGAAGTCCAAATAAAAATTAGACTTTCTTAATAACATTTCTATATATGCAGCTATAAACAAATATAAAAAATTTGAAGTAAATCAAAATACACTTGCTGCATAAATTATGTCCTCATGTTTTTCTTCTAATTTGACATGTGCTGATTTTTTTAATTTTTTTTCATTTCATTGTTATTATATGATGCCAATATGATACATACTTATAAGATACAATTTATTTTATATATTTTTAAGTACATCTTTTTTTTTAAGTTATTTTAAGTTGTAGTCATAAGTAATTGCCAAATGAATAAGGCTTCATTCCCCCCCCCCATGCTAACAATGTTTGGTTTAACATGCTTTCAAGATTCTGTTTATATTCTTTAAAAATATTTGCTGCAAATTAAATCCAGAAAAATGTAATTTTCAGCACATGATTCTTTGAAATGAAATAAATAAATATGATATTTTATAGAAAAGTTAATGGGAAATAAAGTTTTCTATTTCATAGTATCTATATTATTTATTCTATAAATCCTTTTTATGAAAGCAAAATGGTTTAATTCACGCAGAGTATTCATTCAAATCCGAATCCAATAGTCAATTTGTAAATCTTTATTAATAAGCACAAATATTGTATTGTTTTGAAATTTCATGATATTTTGCATGCTTGAATTTATTTAAAATGTGATTTTACCTTTAAAGCCTGATATTATTGACTTTTTTTTGAAAAAATTTAAAAAAATCAATGCAATAATATTATTTGAGGTCTTCAATAAAAAAAATATAAGATACTTAATTCATCTATAAATGCCAATTATATAATTATATGTTCATAAAGCATAAGAGAAAAGTTTCAGAGTTGTAACTAAAAATAGAATGTGCATGGAGTATTTGAAAATTTGAAAAGTATCGCAAAATTTCATGTTGAGAAAAACCTAAAAATAAATTTAAATGTACATTTACAGACCAGAAACATAATTGAAATAATTTAAATTTATTCAACATTTATTTTTATTAATAGAGTTGTTTATTTTATGAAATATATACATCTATTAATTTAAAATATTTTTGTAAGAGTTCTCAAAGAATATAAAGGAAATACTATTGGTGAAACAAACCAATTTCTTTTTTTCACCATCATCATCATCAAAAAAGTTCAAATAAAAATTAGACTTTCTTAATAACATTTCATTACTCACAAAGATTAATTTATATTAATATAACATTTTTAAACTATATGTGCAGCCATAAACAAATATAATAAAAAATTTGAAGCAAATCAAAATACACCTGTTTCATAAATTGTGAGCACATATTTTTCTTCTAATTTGACATGTACTGATTTTTTTGAATTTTTTTCATTTCATTGTTATCATATGATGCCAATATGATGCATGATATAAGATACAATTTATTTTATATAATGAACTTTTTTTTCTGAGTTATAATAAGGCAGCAATCAAATTTTGATATATTTTCTTCGTGGAGACAAGAAAGCCTCTACAACTTTGTTGTTCACTTCAAAGGTTTTTTTCATGTAAGTTCCCTTTCACCAGTAAATACAGAACAAAATACTTTACCATATTTAGCACATGTTAGACACATTTTTGGTGAAAAAAAAAACTTGCTTGAAGGATTTGAAGAAATTTTTCCTGGTATTCATGACAAAGAATATTCTTCAAAAAAGAATTCTAAAGTGATTGCACAGAACTATGTAATTATTATATACAATTCTAAGATGATGAATTCACTATTTCAGGTTTATTGCGGTTGGTAGAAGCTTCCAAAATGTCATTATAAGTGCTTGGTTATGAATCAAAGGATTTCTTTGTCCATCATATCTTAACATTTTCTGACTCTGTCTGCTTTTATTTGGACGTCCTGTAGGCTTTCGGTTGTGAAAATTGATTATAAAATTTTTTAAACAAAATGTAGAAAAAGAATTTTAAAAAAGGTAATTAAAAGTAAATTTCCATTTCAACACTGAATAGAACGGTTTTTGTATCTAATTTCAAAGGGACTGAAACGAGCCATTCGAACATGAAATGTATGACAAATGAATGAACAAACCAAAACAAACAACAAAAGAAAGAAAAGGTAGAAGTTTTTAACATCTGCCGAAGCAAAAACAACAGCTTAAAATTAGAATTACAAATAATACTCACTTAGCAGTGTTTGGAGGAAAATGAAACTTTTTATTGCAGCTGTCCAAATGGAAACAAGTGGGTGTGGTATCCTAATAACAATAAAAAAATGCTGATATTGAGCCAACGAATTAATATATCAAAATAATTTTTTTCCAAACCATAGCTTACAGTTTAAATATACATCAAATATCAAAATAAAGATATCCCAAATTTCATCGATTTTTTTACATTTTTATCGTCCAATGTGCCCTCAATGTGTTTATTTTATCCTGAAAGGATATATGTTTTAAACAATTCTTTTTATTTTTTTAGTGTTATTTAGTATATGGAACTTAGCTCATAGTATACGCATGCTCACAAGCAATCGATAGGTTTAATTGTGGGAACTGTACATGTGATGACGTCAGGTATTGTAATAAGATTTTCATACCATATTTCATCAAAACGAACCAGATTGTTATAACTTATTCGAGAAGATTTGAAATTTTCGGACAATGTCTGTCGGGTCCGCTTATATATATATATATATATATATATATATATATATAAACACATTTTTGCCAACAGATGCAAATTCTAAAATTATCTCATCTTATCTTTGTATTTAATTTTGGAAAAACTTCCTTCTCCTACCTGCTTGGTCACATAAAGGTAAAAGATGGATTCTTAGAATCCTGGCTGGCCCATACTATAGTGTTTTGTAGTGATCATAAAAATTGAATCTTCCTAGATTTTTGTTAGCTCTGAATGTTAAAATTGTAATGTCTGGGGGAGGGGGGAAGCTGAGGTTTTCAAAAAAAATTTAAGTATACAATAGCTTTTAAGCTACTTTTGCTAAATCAATTGGAATTTGATATTCAACTTTGAAAACAATTTTAAAGCAAACAGATGTTTTTAAAACTAAATTTGGAGAAAAGAAAAGGGGAAAATTAGCTTTTCCATTAAAAAAAAAACTTTGTAAAAGAACTAGGAAATTTTGTTTCAAAGATCTTGAAAAATTTATAGGAAACATTCCTATAAACGTCCTCTTTTTGAAAGAAAAGGCAATAGAAATGCCTTTTAAATTAGGAATTGAGTTAAATTATTTTATGTCCCAATTCAGATTGCATCAAACTCTTTTAGTTGTTGAACAACCTTGTGATTTGGAGATTATAAAATTGTTAAAAGTGTATTACTGGAAATAACTTTTGAAAAATATTCTGAGGAAAAGAAAACACAATCGATAGAAGTGCTAAAAGCTCTTTGTATGATTTCTGCATCATAGAGAGAGTTGGGATAATTGTATTCCAAGTTCTTTTCTAAAAGATATTTATCCTAATTCTTGTACAAAATAATTTTAATTCAAATGAAAAGTAAGATTTCTCTTCCATTTCTGTTAAATTTGAAAATTATATATCTTATGGCATAAACTTTTTTACATCAGAGATTCTAATTCTAAGGGATTTAATAGACATTGCAGTTAATTTTCATTTATCGTCAGTGTTTTGTTTTTCACCTATGCTGATTTAAATTTTCCTGCATATATAAATTTTCCGGCATATAGCATTACTTCTTTACAATATCTTAAATGACACTAAATCGTGGTTTTATTATAATATTACAACTCTTATTAATTAAAAATATTTTTAAAAACTATTTATAGTTACATTTATTTTAAAACAAAATATAAATTGCATACTTTTGTAGTTTTTAAAATTATACTTTAACGATAATTTTTCAATACCTAAAATCTCTTATAGATCTCATTGTTATGGAAATGCGGGCTAGTCTAGAAGCTGATAAAAAGCAGGCACTGGAAACTTTAAGTCATACATTTGAACGAGAAAAACATCGTTGTATTGAAGAAACAAAAAGGAAACAATGGGTAATTAAAATTCTTCTTAAAGTAAAATATTGTCTAGAGCTAAGCTCAAATTTTTTTTATCTCATGTTATTTTATAGATTAAATGTTTCTAATCAAAGAATAATTTATTTAAAATTTGCCTTTTTCAATTATATTTGTTAATGAAAATTTCATATTAAAATAAAATGTGAAATAAAGCTTGAATATTGTAATAAAGCTTGGATAATTACATATAAAAAATATTAAAATTTATTAGTAATGACTGATAGGACACAAACCCTTTTTTATTGTAACCTATTTTATTTAGAAATCCACTCAAAATCAATTTATCATATAAGTGAATAAATAA
>JAOUZG010032936.1:4433629-4445888 GCA_026289955.1 Argiope argentata | reverse complement strand
TTATTTATTCACTTATATGATAAATTGATTTTGAGTGGATTTCTAAAATAAAAAAATGTCAATTTAATTAATTTTAATGCCCTTTTTTTTTTCTTTCAATTTGAGAACATGATATTGTTTTTTGATTTGAGATATCAATTTTTTGCTTTTAGGGTTGTTAGAAATAAAGCAAAAGGTACATTTGGTAATTTATCGCAAAAAAAAAAAATCATTTAAAAATAGAAATTTTTTTGTGATTCAAAAGTTTAAGTTGTTGGCAACATGTTTTATTTTTTGTGGTTAAAATGTTTTTATCATATAAGAATATGGTGTTGTATTGTTTGAAATTTTTGAAACTGCAATATGAACAGGCAAAAAAATTGGGGATTAATTACTTTTGAAGCATTAATTTTCTGCATTTAGGGTTATTAGGAAATGTTAAAGATGATTGTCACAGGTGCAACTTATCACACAAAAAGTTACAATTTGGCATGAATACCCTCCATGTAACCTCGTAATCTGATAGTCATATGATTGTTTCAAACCTGTTTAAATAGTTAATAACTGAAATTAATGAATACAAAAATTTCTTAAAATAATAATGCTCTCACATAATAACATGAAATTTGAGATAGCAGGTTTTCAATTATTTTTTTAGTGACAGTTAAAATTTGTCAGAAATGTGCAAATAATTTCATAATCAGAGTTATAATAAATATTTACACAGCAGATATTTTTTAGATGACATGAATTATTAATGTTTCCTGAGACTTTTGTATTTTGTGAGTAAATAGATAGAAATTGTCTATCTCTGACGTGGAGCTATGAATAAAATATTAATTGCACTTCAAACTGAAACTGTTCATCAAAACTTAGTGAACTTTTCATGTTCGTCTTATTTAAACTTTCTGACTGGTAATTCTATTTCTTCACTGTCTTTAATGAAGCTTCTTATGGGTAAATCTTGAATTGCTCAACTTTAAATTATGCTCTAGACTATCAAGAAACTTAGAATGCCCCAAAAAATTATGTAGTCAGCATTGTATAAAATTTTGAATTCTATCTGATTAGTAATTTAAAACGTTTTGCTTATTTTAGAAATTGATAGCTGTAAAGATGAGGAAATGGTCCACTTTGAAATTCATTATGTATGTTACCAGCAAAACATAAAATATCAATTTTAATATTACATATACATTAAAAAAGTTTATGAGCTAAACTTTCAAGCTAAGTAAGACTCAAAATATTATTCCATTGTACATTTTTTTTATTTATATATTAAAAAATATATAAATTTTATTTTATTTATATATTTCTCCATCACCCATCGTCTTTATTATATTGCCAAAAGAACTAATATTTACCATTTCACTTAACGCTATTAATGGAATGAAGAAAAGAGAAAAATCTGAATTATTTTTGAAGTCGTATAAAAAGAGACTACTTCAATTACTCACTTACACTACTTAACATTTTATGCATTTCTTGTAACATGTAATGAAGATTTGTTTCTAATGTTACCTTGCTTTAATTTTTTTTTCAGTGTGCACATTGTTTTCAGGAATCAAGATATGCTTGTTGTTGGAATACTAGTTATTGTTCAGTTGCATGCCAGAAGCGCCATTTTAATGAACATAAAACTTTTTGCTCTCAATTAAAAAAATTGAACACTGTTGAAGTATCTGAAAGCAAAAATAAATCACCTTCTATAAATGACGTAAGTTTTTTAATTGTTTTTTTTTTTAATTTTTGCATTCTTATTTTAATTTATTATCATTTTTCTGCTCAGGATTTTATCATTGAGGAATGATATAATCCTGAGCAGACTCTATGAATTTTAATACTAAAAAATTATATCAGTTAAAATATATTCCTTTTTTTTTTCTTCTTTCAATGTGAAAGTTTCTTTAAAAGCTTTCCTCTTTTGTTATAAATTCAGTTATTTAATACTTTTTTCAAACTGTTGCCTATAAATTTTGAATATAGAATTTTAATTTAATTACTTGCATTTTTTAGTATCCTATCCTTAATATTTTTTTACTTATGCAACAATTCAAAAAAATATGTTGTTAATGTTAAATTTATTATTATTATTTTATGTTTTAACATATAATAATTTTTAGCATTGCAATAATTGATAAATATATGTACTATTTACTATACTATACTATTTTTCTTGTGCCCTGTTCTACAGAATTTGTTTAATAAAATAATTACTAATCAATATAATTACTAATTATATTTCAACTTCAAGAATTTTTTCTAAATTAAAGACAGGATAAAATAGTGCTGATTCTATAGCTTAAAAATCTATTTTAAAAATGTTAAATAGAAGGCTAATTTTTATTCTTGTTTAGTTTGTAAATTTGCCCCTAATAGGAATGTTCTTCTTTATCGAAGACAATAAATTATGAGTACAATCAATTTTGAAATACATTAGTTTTAAAACTGAAAATTATCTTGAAAGAAAGATCACAGAAACATTAAAGATGGAATTTTGTAATTGATATTCATTTCCTGATCTTTTAGAGTTCTAAAATATTGTTATCTTATGTTGTCTTATTAAGAAAACACTTTTTATTTATTAATATTTTATGTTATTTATTAACAGTAATTCGTTTTATAAAATTTTGATTTATGAAGCTGAAAAAAATGATTCTAAATCCCATAATATTCATAATAATGAATCATAAATCACAGTCTATAAGAAAGAACACATCTTTTTTTATATTAAAAAGAAAACATATTTGTGTAAGCTTGTGTGTACACATTCCCCATACAACTCTTAATTGCACTTAATTTGTAATGCCACACAATTTTTTACATGTATATTCATATTTTAATTTTCTAATGATCAGGGCAAAAAACTATGCATCATCAAAGAAACATGCAATTTTCATTTTAAGAAGTTTTTTTTGCAATCCTAATACTATTTTTTGAATTTTGTAAGATTTTTAAAAAGTAATTATTTTTCCCAAAATATCTTATGAATTTTAATTAAAATCTAGCATCCCATAATCATTCAAATAATATTCTTATTCTCTAATTTCTAATTCTCTTCTCTAATTCTCTAATTTAAAACAATCTTTACTTTTAATTATTTACTTGATAAGATTACCAAGTTAGCAAAGAAATTTCTTTGCTAATCTGGAGCAAAAAATTAGAACTGTAGGAGAAATGTTACTTTTTTGTTGATTTAGTGAAGAACCATTCTGGCAAATAAAAAAATTTGAAAACTGTTTTTATATAATTAAAATTTTAATGGTGTCATTTGTTATTTTTTATTTTATTGTTTCTCTCTCTTTTTTTTTAAAGTGTCTTCAATTTTAATTATTTCACATTTTATCATCTGAAATTTATTCAGATATATCATTATCACACAGAAAAATAAATGTATAAAATCATTATTATTACTTTTTTCATAGATTTAATTTAGTTTTGATTTTCCTATTATTACTGACGGCTTGAGTTATGCTGTGCAACTTCTATTTTGAACGCATGCCTTTATTTTCTCTTTAGTAGTAATTGGTTTAAAAGATTTTTCTTTCATGAAAAATTAAAACTGCTTTTTATTTATCGTTTCAAATAAATTTCGCTATTATAGGGGAAAGAAAACAAGAAAGTGTTTCTCTTAAATGTAGTATCTCAAACTGATGCATTGAAGTCTGCTGTCAATCAAAAGGAAACAGTAATCCAACAAAACTCATTGCCTAAAATAATTGCCTCCAAAGCTCCAGTACAGTTAGTGCCATCCAGTTCTTCATCTACAACACCTACTGTTCAGGTTTGTTTTTTTAATATTGTATTTTACAGCATATCCTTAGTTTTTAGTGACTAATAATTGATGTTTCTTCGCTGTTGGAAATCATCTTCCAGGCGTGGGAAATTCTTGATTAACTTATACTTCATAATGCATTTATTTGTTGCAAATCTAAATATGATAAACTAAAGGTAATAAAAGTTGTGATTTAAAGGGAAGGGACCAAATTTGAAATAATGTGTAAAGATAAAAATTTGTGATTAACTTTCTTTTTATTATTATTATTATTTTCTCCTGAATTCACATTAAATATAGATTCAATGCTTTAACATATGCTAATGAAAGCACTTAAAATGCAGGTCAGTTACTATTTGTTGGCAAGATACCTTATATTTTACAAGTGATTTACATCCATTATATATAAATAATTGCGCAAAATAATTTATGTTCCGATGTATTTATAAATGTGAGTGTTTATTCTTAGTTAAGAAAGGAAATAAAATCCCTGCCTAATCCAAAATTATAGACATTCATCTTTAGTCAATTAGAAGCTCTTTTTGAAAGTTTTATTATGAAAAATGCCATAATTTGCATGAAACTCAAATAAATGCATGATTTTAATGTTCTAGGGTTGCCACACCATCGAGAGCACTTGAAAAATACAGAGAATTTGAAAATATTCATAAAAACTGGGAAAATACAGGGAATTATAAAGTCGTTTTTCCCCCTGCCTAAAAAAGTCTGATATCTAAAAATTGCAAGAATAAAATATTGTTGTCAATACTTCCAAAAACAAATATCATAGTGATTTTGCAGAAACTTCCAGAGCAGAGATTATTTACAGAGATTACTTTTGCAGAGATTGTTAGCAAAAACTTCCTTTTCCCAGATTTGAGTGGCAGCTCTGTTTTTCCTCATTTACATTTTTTTTTGTGTATTTTTCTAAATTAGATAGAAAAAAAGGCAAATAAGAGAAAAATTTTGAAATATATTAAATAACTGCATTTTAATGGTTTCTTCAGTAAAATTTTTCTAAATGTTGATTGATGTAATATTTTAAAATTCATACCTTTCTATTCATTGCTCCATTTATTTCCCTAGTAATGTGACTATATTTTTGTACCTGCACTTACATTATAAGAAAGTGCAGCAACATTTAAAAGTGGACTAATTTGAAAAATTTCATTGTTCTTGGTTTCGAAATTAAAGCTTAATACTATATATATATATATATATATATATATATATCCTGATAATCTACTTACCTACCTATATATGAAAAACCTACACAACATGAAAGAATAATCCTAAACGACATCTTGAAAGCTTCATCAACATTAGGGTGGGGGAAAAGATACAGGAAGATATATTAGTAGTGACAATCAAAACAATTTGATAAGAAATACAACAATATTTTTGATTTCTGATTTCTTTTCAGCAATTAAATATATTGTTGTAAAATTAGCTTAATTAAAAAAATTATTTACAAATAAAAAGTATAGAGATAAGTAACTTTAGGTGAGTGATAAAAAGGAAAATATAAACACGATTTCTAAATCTTCCAAAGTATATGTTCTTATTCTCATTTTCTGAACTTGTCATGAGAAAAAGTTTTAATGGATAAATTCTTCTTTCTCGGGTAACAAGATAATAGAGAATTTTGTACCATGAATAATGTACTTATGATCTGTGTTTTATTCTAATAAAGCATACAATCCTGAGAAAATAAAAAAAAGTAAAAGAAAAGTAAGAATCTATTTTGCTGTTGATAAATTCCTTCTTGTTGATTAATGATATTAAAAAGTTTCATATTTAAAGCTAGATAAAGAATCCTAATTATAAAAAAAAATTCCACTATAATAAGGGAATCGAATTTTTCCCCATTTATTGATTTATTCTCTTTCTAGCATAGTCAATGACCAAATCAATGCTGAAAAATTATTTATATATTTAATAATACAGTAGATCTGATATTGTTGAAAATATATTCATCTGAATTCAGATGGAATTAGTCTTCTGCTAATTTGCCATATCATTTAGGATTAAATAGTAAAGTAAATTTTGAATAAGATTTCACAGAACATCTGAAACATTATAATGAAAGGGAAAAATATATATATTAATTATAAATTAGATGCGCTAATCCATCGCAACTTCCTAAAATAGGCAGACATACTTCTACTGATAAAAAACCTTTACTACTCTTGTTACTAATGGCACTTGCCATGGACAAGCTTGCTGACATAGTCAGTGATTTTAAGCCAAGAGTGTGTCTCTTGTTTAAAGTAGCATCCGCTAGGGCCAAGAGTACGACTTTATCTTTACACACGTCACAACCTTTTTTATGGGGTGGGCGGACTTTATTCATGCATTTTCATTCAATTAACCACAGATCGTCCTTTAGATCTGGAGCAAAGAATGATCACCTCTGACCCAGTACCCCCAGTAATATTTCTCTCAACATGGAGGACTTTTTGACCACAGCAGATTTATTGATTGCCTGCCACCACACACTCGGGGAATCTTCGGCTGCTGAGGTTCAAACTCGCAACCTAAGGAATGCAAGTCCAACACTCTACCAACCAGGCTATCTCCCCTACCATGTGATATTCACCACAAAGACTTGCAATCTAATTATAGTTATTTAATACTTTGCTATGTTTTATTTAAAACAATTTCATTTCAAAAATTTAATATTCATAATCTGAAAATATTTGGATCCTGTTCAATAGATATATATTGAGAAATAATCTGATAGGCTTAATAATAAATATTGATGCTTTATTTAAGTCATTGCATGAACAGAAAGACAACAAACACAAATTCGAAGTCTATACAGTTAGCAGCAACACATAGGCACAAAATTTTTAAAGAGAACTCAACTTCTTTTTCACATTTTGACTGATCCTAATCAAACAACTCAACAACTTACTCAGAACTGATGTTGCATCTGACATTTTATAGTTTCCATGGCAGGGCAAAGCTAATTCTAGAAGAAGTACTGGAATTCACATCATAATGCAATTATCAACAAAATTCCTTTTTTTTTTTCTAGTATTTTAGAATTTGTCTCCAAGGTCGAGGATTACTGATCCAGTATTCATTTAGCATTCATCAGAGCTATTTGTAAAACTGTCCTCTTTACCAGAAGGCCTATTACATGGAAATCAATACTACTACTCCTTAACAATATGTGATTAGAGTGTTTTGTCTAAACTGAAATGTATATAACATGTACCAATATGTATAAAATGGATTTTGATTTATTAATTCGTCCTCAATAAATAAAGCAGTGTAAGGCTCACTATCTTTGGCAACCCTGCTGAACTTATATAGCAACCCTACTTGCCAAACAAAGAGGAATGGGAAAATTCAGTCTGAGACTGATGAGACGAACAATGGCCTTAAAACTTTTTTTTTTGTTTCTTTTCGTATATTTCTGTTTTATGTTTGTGCTGTGTCCCATATCTACATGTAATTAAAAGTTTGGGACTAAAATTGGATGTGATCACTGACACTAAAAAAAATCCCACACAAAAAGGGGTTTTTACAAGCAATTAAATTTTTTAAAAGAAAAAAAAATTGAAAGAAAATTTTACATAGCTCAATTCAGAAAAGAAACGTGCGATTTGAATTGACACTTTCTATTGTTAAATTTCTTTCATCTTAGTCAGATTAGCACCTATGCTGCAACAAAAAAAGTTCAAATTCATATATTCACCTTGGTTTTCAACATCTGTTTGCTTCATTTCAGATTAAGTGTGTGTGTGTGTGCTTGCGTGCATGCATGCATAGTTTACAAAACTTAGGGTTTAGTTTAAATTTCAAAATATTACCACACTATTACTATTCACTACTATTTTGATACAGTCAAGCACACACTCATACAAATGTGCGTGTGTGAGAGAGAGAGAGAGAGAGAGAGGAAGAGCAAGCAATTAATAATTTATCTAAAAGTCATAAACTGTCGTAATAAGCACAAATTGACCAAAATCAGATTGTTGCCTCACACAAGTCGTTTGATTTTATTTATTAGTTTAGGTAAATAAATGTCTATGATACAAAAATTTCATACTAAACAATAATAGCTATTGACAAGATAACTATCATATATGAAATGATATTTCAAAGAAAATTTTGTAATGTGATATGTATGCTTGAAATATATTGTGTTAGTAGGAAATTTCAGAGAGAGTTGATATGCAGCATTATTGGAAATTCAATTTCAAGCTCTGGAAGATTTTTAGTTTTCATAAAGTAAAACTTTTTATAATTTTATATCTTTTTTCCCCCTCATAGCTTGTCTTAGCACCAGCTAATTCAGACAATTCTCCTGGACCTCTACAACCCAAATTGGTGCCAACAAAATTGGATAATTCAGGTAAATCCAAAATTCATATGGACACTTAATATCATTAATATCACTTACCTTTATTATAATATATATTATCTATATTAAATAAGAATACATTTGCTCACTTTACAAAATGATTATAAGCATTTGTATGTAGTCTCACTAAGCATTAAAAAATTATTATTTTTTTTTTGTTAAACCTTTCAAACTATATTTTTCACCAATTGTAGGTGTTAATGCAAGTCTTCTGCAACAACTAAGGCCAAGAATGCTATGATATTGATGATTGGCGGTTCTTATATTTATACAAATTTTATGAATATTATATCAGTTAAAAATTTCAATTCTTATAAAAAATATTGTGTGCTAAAAAAATTTAATCTAAATATGTGATATATTAAATTATTTCTTGTAAAATAATGATTTGTGTGTGTTTTTTCCCTCCATGCAGCATTGTTTATATGCTCTTCATAATTATTTTTTAAAAATAACATTGTATTCATTGAAATATATTTTGTTTTTGCATGAAAATAATCCTGTTTATTTTAAAAATGTTTATTTTGCGATTAAATGTTTGAAATTAATCCTGTATTTTTTTGTTTAATTCTCTTTATTCAAAATAGGTAATGAATTTGCTGAAGCAACTTTTCATGTTGGTTTAATATTCATATCCCTCATTACCCTTTATATAATTAATTTTGTTGGATTCAATATCTATTTTTTAGAAGATAAATTCTCATTTTTTTTTAAAAAAATTGTCATTATTGTTTTGAAAGAATATATAATTTATTTCAGATTAAATTTACAATGAATTTGCTTTTTAATGTATTAAATATTTTGTCATCTAAAACACTGAGCTGCTAATGATGGCATCATTTCAAAATCTTTCTATAGTAGTTGGACAGAGTAAAGTTTTGATATTTTGCAATTGTACAAATTTGTATTATTTCTTTATTTAGACTTTTGTAAAGAAGTACAACCTTCATGAAATTTTTTAACCCTTTGCAACAGGTTATTTTTATCACAGATAATGCAATCTCTCTCTTTCTCTCTTTTATTAAGATGAATTAACTTTCAAAATGTGTGATGTTGTGTAATATATCTATGTCTTAGACATTTTTATTTGCTTAATTTTCATTAATGATAAATAGATAGTAATAAAAATGGAAGGTTAATATTAACTTTTTTCTGTAAAACAATAATTTCAGTGGTCTCCCACCCCCCAAATAATGATGTAGGCTGTAAATAGTGGAAACAACTGGAATATATATTTTGACTTTCTTTCTTTTTTTTTTTTTTTTGTATTTGCTTTTTGAAAAAATGAAATCATATTAGATATTTTGAGTATATACGTTATTAGTTTTCCCCTTTTTAGTTAATTTAGATTGGAAACATATTTTATATACTGAGTGTACACAAAATTAGTTTTCTGCATAGCTTGCATTATCACATTATTGTTAATGATATCATTATTAACAAGTCTGTTAATAATATCATTATGTAATTGAATGCATTTCTGATAATAATGTAAATATTAAAGAGAAACATTGCATGTTTGTGAACTTACTTTAAAAACTGTAAAAAAAATAAATTATTTTGTTGAATTTTGGAATTTTGTATTTTATTTTTACTTGTTATTATTTCATTAAAAATATTTATAGGCTATCAAAGCTTAACTTGTCTTTCTTTGCATTTTTCTTCTTTTTATTATGGTGCTATTCTTTTTTAAAGTGAGGAAAACAGTACATATACATTATATATTTGGAAAAAGACTAACAAAAGTTCTGCATAAAAGTATGATTTTCTGTTCTCAAAATAATTCAGGAGTTATTTTGTTCATTAAAATCCCTTCATTGTACGTACCCGAACTATGAATAATTTCCATAAGAGTTGTTATAATGTATGAAATGTGAAAATAAACTTTTGGATGCGGGAAGAAAGGTTAAAGAACTTTTCTGTTATTTTTGGAATTTATGGATAGAGAAAACTAGCAACTATTTTTTATAAGGTTCTCAACACTCATAATTTGAGCTTCTAGCTTGTAAATAAAAATTTGGTTTAAGTTTTTACCCCTTAAAATGATCAAAAGTACATAGTATGTTTAAACATTTATTACTGAATAATTTATTCTTAATTGGATATTAACACATAGCTTTTTATAAATTTGGCCAGAAAGTTTATTTTATTTTATTAAACCAAATATTGAAGAATTGTGATTTATTTATCTGTCACTTGTATTCTACTTGAAATAAAATATGACTATAAATTTTGTGTGATTATGATGTGGTTATTATATAAGAAATCATTGTGAAAGATTATAATTTCAATTTATTTATTAGCAATATAATTCATTTATTTAAAAAAATTTCTGTTCTCATTAACATGATATTTTCTGAAATAAAATTTAAGCTATCAATTAGACATAATTTTGTGTATACCTTGAGACTACAGTAAAGGGATTAAAAATATATTTGATTATCATAAAACACTGTTAATGTGACTCTTAATCTCATGGACTATACTTTAATATACTGTAATTGTAATAAAAATAATTCACCTTTTATATATATATATATATATATATATATATACTAGCTGACCCGGCAAACGTTGTTTTGCCATATAAATAATTTCCTAGTAATAAATAATTTCCTAGCATTCCCGTACCCGGCATTGCTCGGGTAATGGAATTAGTGGGGGATAACAGTGCTACGTGCACTTAGTTACGAAATTCCTCTATAATAATTACTTATTGTCTATAATTTTTTCCTAATTTTGGGAGGGTCCGGGCGCCCCTGGATTCCTTATATATATATATGCCCTTGTCCTTACCGATCCTTAAGGATGCTTTTAAAGTAATTATTTTCTTTTCAAACGCAGGCCATCTACATTTTATTGTTATACCTGTGTTTAAGCAAGAACTTCTTTGTATACAGCATTTTCGGGGGTTTTTTCTGGTGCTAAAATTATTAAGCTGCTTGATGAACTGACTTTGGAGCAAGCTACATAAAATTGGCCGTTTGAAAAACATTCTCCTCTTAAATTGATCCCTGCTACTTTTAATTTCTGTCCTTGTGACTTATTAACGGTTATTGCAAAGCAAACTTTTACGGGAAACTGCACTCTTCTAAATTCAAAAGGATAGCCCGACGGAATTAGTGGACTGCGGGGTATTAAAACCAACACTCCTCGAGCACATCCAGTAATAATCGTAGCTTCGATTACATACTTATTAAGTCTAGTCATTCGTAGTCTGGTGTCATAGCATAATTTAGGTGGAGGAAGGTTTCGTAGTTGCATTACTGGTGTCCCAACTTTCAGGTGAAGTATGCGAGGTGGAAAAACTGGAATGAATTCATAAGACGCGTAATTTTTGCAGGATTGTTTTCAAAATAGATCAGGGTGTGCCAAAGCAATGCCAAATTATACAAAAAAAATTTAGTCTCATTTTTATTTATCAATGGATTAGATTTGTAATGTTGAAGAGAGAAACCCAATAAACGACAAAATAATTTTTAAATGCACAATTTTCTATCAGATTTTTTTCAATCTTTCACACGATTTTGAAAAATTTATCGAATTTTATGTAAAAAAAATTTGATTGAGTTATCTTGAAAAGTTTCGGCGTAATTCAATATTAAAGCGAAATTTTGCCTCTTCGTTAAAAAATTCGTCAAAAATTCAGTTTTAAAAATTCGATTTTTTAAGTTATATTGCAGAATACTATATTGTATTGCCTTTCAGGAAACATATTTTCTGTATTTTTCCAGCTAAGCGTCTATTTTACAGGGCCGTTCAAGAAATAGACCCGCCAAAATGGGCCTTTTTAAAAAAAATCGATATTTAATTTTTGCGTCGACATTTCGTAAAATAAATTATATCTCCGTGGTCTACGATAAAAAGTCCATCCGATTCCACAGCGATATTGAGTATAAGTTGAACGGACGCGTAGCGATGGCAATTTTAAAAACGCGGTTTTACGGGACGAAAAGGTACTCATGAGCGATCGCTTCTCCGGAAGGTCGGGTTTCACTCGGAAAGTAACTTTACAGGTTTTAATTTCACAGAAATTAAGGGGTTTTAATTAATTTCTCCTGAACTAATTGATATTTCGGGATGAAAAATAGATGTTGGCCGATTCTCATAGATACCGGATAAGCACAAAA
>JAOUZG010032936.1:4413175-4433229 GCA_026289955.1 Argiope argentata | reverse complement strand
TTAATTTTTGATTGATATTTAGTTAGTGCAATATTTGGTTGCACTAAATTTCGTTGACAATTTGTTAAGGATTTACAATTAGAAATTTCTAAAAGCCTAGATAATTTTTATCTGAATTTTTATTTTTGCTATGAGTTACTATTATATTTTAATATGTGATAAGGAACTTAAATGTAAATGAAATTACTTTCATATTGAATTCAAAAGATATGTGATTCATATTAAAGAGCTTTATTTCTTATAGAATCAACAGAATCTCTAAATACCACTGAAAAGAAAGAAAATAATTCTGTTTCCATACTAAAACCAAAAACTTCAGAAGACTTAGCTGTGAATGAAAAGGATGAATCAAAGAAAGATGAAACTAATCTCGAAGAAATTTATTTTCCATCTCCACCAGGGATAAGCTTTGAAGGTTTAGATACAGCTCTTCCAGATGACAATATTCAGTTTACTCATCCGAAAGATGCATTAGAATGTTATTCACCTGATATTGAACAAGTGACAAATGACAAAATCGAAGATTCTTCTGCAGAAGAGGATTTAAATTGGTCAGATATTGATGACTCAGATAATGAACTAGTTAGTTTTTTTCTGCTGCTTCTCTTTCATCGTTTTCATGAATGTTTCATTGTTGTGAGAGTTCTTGTTAAGAAACAACTGTTATTGAAAAGTTACTGCACCTTTTTAGTTTTAAAATTCCATTTCAAAATGCTGTTCTTTGAAAACAATTTACTACTGCCATAGAAAACTAACAAACTTATCATAGTTTTTCCAGTTAAATTTCTATTTATTGTAATTATAATTTAACTTTTTTTGGTCTTCTCCTCCCCTGAAAATAAAATTCTTTTTTTTTAAGCAATTGACAGTTATAGTTATCTGGAGTTTTATAGTGAATTAATTATGGAAATAGCCACAATAAAAAATAGCATGCAAAAGTTTTCACTAATACATGAAAGAATATAACAAAGAATAAATAAGAATTTGGGAATAGTTTAACAGAAAACTGTTAGACTGTTTCTATTATCAATTATTTTTTAGTTACTCTATCTTTCACTTAATTATTGAAACAAGCATGTTTTGATTTTTTTTATTACATAAAAAATTATGTACATTATTTTTTCTTAAGGGATTACTGAAGGATTAACAATATGCATTATTATATTCCTTACTAATAATTGTTTATTAATGAAAGTATGCTGAGTTCTTTAACTATTAACTTTGCTACATATTGTCAAAAATTAGATTTCTGTGATTATCATTTTTAACACAGTGTTAATTAAAAATAGTGTTGATAGAGGCACTGTATTTAATTCAGCTGGTTTATATATTTTCTAAATTCTTTTTCAACAAATTTCATTTCTCTCGACTCTAGTCACTAAATTCAATAGAAACAAACCACTCTGGTAGTTAGAATCCTTAAAAAGTAAGAAGGTTTGTTATTTAGACAAATTCATTTGATTACAGGAAAAACATTTTTATTGACTTTATGTCCTTCTAACTTAAAGATAAAGTGAAATATTATTTAAAAAATGTTAGCAGTCCCCTTTATTATAATGTATTTATTAAAAATTTCGATTATGCTGTATTAAAGTAAAGATGCATCGTGAAATCTCTTCACTGAATAATTGAAAATAAAATAAAAGCTCTCTTAGAAACTTATTTCAATAATTGAAATTGAATTTTAAGAAGGGGAGGTATTTTTTAACATTCTAAAAAATAAATAATTATTATAATAATTGCCATTTTCTTTATCAAAATAGTTTTTTTCTCCTCCAAAATTTTAAAATAATTGAAATATTTCTTTATTTCAATCTGTATGATTAAAATCAAGTAAATTAAGGAATCAACCTCAACCAATTTCGACAATTTTTGTTCCTTTAAAAGGTTAGAGCCTCTAGATATGTCATCTACAGTTGGCTGACTTTTGATACTTTCCATAGCCCTCTCCCTCACCCATATCTAGATTGAAGATTATTTTTTTAAAAATTGAAATAAAGGCTTATGACATCTAGATTTTACGTAAATGTTGGCTGTCGCTCACTGTTTTAAAATGTCAAGATATGCAAAATGAAACTTCATCAAAGTTAATTTTGCCAATATTCAAGTTAACTGATTTGAATTCTCAAGTTTTGTTTAATTTAAAATATTACTTTCTTTTATTATGTAAATTGTATTTCACCAAAATTGGGTACAATTCACTAGATTTGATAAACAGCTGGTTATCAGAGGTAGTCAATTATAAAACTAAAAAGTTGAAACTCTTTTTTCAAAAAAGAATTGCTAATCTAAAGAATTACTTAGTTTACTTTATGCTTATAATGCCTAAGCCAATATTACAAGCACATATTCAATTCCACTAAATGACGGGTTTTATTTTTTTTAAATGCTTTAAAATTATTTTTTGTATTTTTATGACCAGAGTTCTGAAGAAAGTTATTTCTTAATTAATTCCTTATCATTTTCTTAAGAAATAATGAATACAAAACTTGTAAACTGACCAGAAAGTACTGTTTTTTAATGTATAATAATTATTAAAAAATTATTGGTTTAAATTTCTTCTTAGGTTAACATTGGACGTGGAGTTGAAATTTCGGCAAAATATCTGAACAAGTGTTTAATTTATGGTCAGAGTGCTAAAAAACTGACTCGTTGTCTCATTGATGTTATTTTTCCTGATATCAAATTACTTGCTTCTTGTTCAGCATTTGGTAACAAATCCAATGTGACAAAACTGACACGAGCTGCTTTGCCTGCAAGGAAAGTTGAAGCAATCATTGGTAAATACTTTTAAAAAATGTTTTAATAAGTTTTCAATTTCATGCATGTATCTCTAAGCTGATTGAATCAAATTCTCTTAATTTAAATGCAATTAATATTGTCATTCATTTCGTATTTTCAAAACCTTCTAATTCCAAACCAACATATTCCAATATACTCATAAATATCCAAAGCTCCATTGTTTATTGCTGTGAGTTTTGCATAATAAACTGATTCTGAAATGCGAGCAAAAGATAACAAATTTTGCATTCTTGTGAATGAATTACAGCAGTTTAATTGATTGAAATGGACTTCATCTGCTGTTGAAGAGTTATAAATCACTATCTCTATCAAATTGCTATAGCAAAAAGAAAAACTGCTTTGAATTTCAAAGATAAAATTGAAATTTTTAATTGATTTCAAAGTTTGTATAAAATAATGTTATGCTATGGTTTAGTTGAAAAATTCATTTCATGTATGATCTTTGTAAAATTTAAAAAAGCACAAGCTTTTATGTGATCAAGATCAAATAATAAATACTGAGGATTCCAACAGGGTCAAATGTATTCTCCAACAAAAACTGGTAGGAGTTAAGAACTTGGTATTTTGGAACCTCATGTAAATATACATCTACCAGTTTAGAAGAAGAAAATTAAAATACCAATATAAAAGCATATAAATGAATTGTTAAGGAATAATTTTTGATAATTAACAATTATAAAATATTTTTACTTGTTATTTTTGGGAAAAAAATTTTAGGTAACCAAGAGGAAAGATCCCCCCCCCCCTTTGATGTGATAAAATTATAGATTGCTATTATTCATTGTGATTGTTTTCAATCTGTTACTATCACAATTCTTAAGATCTTATATAGCTGCATCTTCTGCTTATTAGATATTCCATAAATTAAATTAAACATTTGTAAATAGATTAAGTGGTGTTACAATGAAAAAAATAAAGCTAGTACAGTTATATTTTCGTTGTGGATATTACAAGTAGTTTAATAGTATTATATTTAATGTAGTTATCTTATTTTGTTGAATTGATTTGTGAAAATATTGCAAAAATGTTAATTAATTGCAATTGTGGATTGGGCAAGGGAGGGACATAAAACTGAATTGTGGATTGGGCAAGGGAGGGACATAAAACCAAAATGAATTGAAAAAATTTACATTTTCAGAAGGGTCTTGAGTTTGCAGCTAATCATTTCATTCAAATAAATAAGCATCAGAGTAATACTTTTATGTGAAGAGGAATATTTTTGCAAGGGGAATATTTTTGAAAAATTCATTTTCATTTTTCATTATTAATTTCTTTTTCAATCCAAAAATTTATTTATATAATTAGAAATAATATTAATTTCAAATTAAATGAGGAATCATATCTGCAAATCTATTTATGACTAATCAGATTAATTAAATGTTGCCACATGCATCCTATATGAACTTTTGAGTTTCCTGTGACTATGACTAATACTAAATCATCATTCTCAAAACTGGAATTAATAATAGTTATTGTTTGAATTTGTGAAGTAACAGAGGGCAGGGCATACTTATATGGTTAGTTTGCTGCAGTTAAGAATAACTAAGTCAAAAGGTTTACCTTGTAAAATAATTAAAGTTTACTTCTTTTATATTTTTTTAAATGTAAAAATAATAGCAAATAATTTACTAGTTAACATTTTACTCAATTATATTTATGTTTCATATTGCTTCTTATATGAAACTATATTCTTTTTAATTGAATCAAAAATAATTGATTATATACAACATAATCAAAAAGACATTTTTTCCAAAAAAAGTTACTTACAATTAAAATGCCTAAAATTGTTTCAACTAAACAGCAAATAGCATCTATAACTTTTTGTTTAAAAGTTAAAATTTGAAACAACAATAAAAAGTGAGTGCATTATCACTTGTGGATTCAATGGTTCCAAATTTCTAATCATAGTTCTGTGCAGAAAATAATCTAAAAGGCAGCTTAAAAAATACATTATCTTTAATATCAGTTCCAAAAATACAATGATTTAACTTTGTAAGTGCCTTATCTGGAAACAAAATTCATGCTTATCAATTAATCTTAAAATCATTCAGGAAAAATCTTATATGTTGATTATATACAACTGTTCCATTGACAAAACGTGAATGTCTGTCCTAAATTGAAGTAAAGCTTCAGTCTGAAATTGAATTCTTTCCAAACAGTTGCTAAATTTGTTTCATGTAATACTAATGAAATTATGAATTATAAAATGAATGTTTTTATAACTTGTACTGTTAATGCTAAATGAATTAATTGACCTAAAAATATTCTCTTAATTGAAAGACATTTATACTCTGGGCATTCATGTTTTTATTATAATTATTTTACAAAAATTTGTAACATAATTATTTTACAAAATTTTGTAACATTATAATTATTATTTTAAAAAAATTGTAACAGTTTAATCTGTTAATATGTTTGTAATCCCTCATAATATCTCAATTTTGACTTCAGCTAATTTTTTTATTATTTTGAATATCAGTTGACATTTATCATTACATTTGCAAATATTCATTATCTTCTGGATTACCTAGATTATTAATGACATAGTAGAAAAACATATTTTAGTACTACAAATTAGCTGTGTATTCAATTACTAGAATTCTGATTACATATACACGTTTTCAGAATAGTCTCCCATATGTCAATATGCTGTGACATAGTGTTTCACAAAACTTATTTGTACCTTTTTCTAAACTATATAATTCTTGGTTTTTCTAAATGATGCAGATATAATCACCAAAAACCAACTAAATAAATTTTTGGTAATCAACTAAATGAACACTCAAAACAGTGCAACTCTGAGCCCTTTGTTTTCAAGGACTTTCATAAATTTGAATTGAATGATAGTTTTACTTATCATTAGTCTTGCATGCATATTTTTAATTATATGGACTATAATCAGATGAAAAGGTAGTTATGGCTGATCATGCATTTTACTGTTTAAAAGTATCTAAAAGTAAGATTGAATTATCATTTGACCAGAAAATTTAAATGTATAAAACCTACTGTCAGACCAATAATGGGGAAATTAGGCTGAGATCCAGAAAATGAATTCTTTGCCTATTTTTTTAAAGAAAAATTTTTAAAAAGTAATAGCGGTTATAGTAGGATGAAGTGTATTAAAGAAGATATAATTGTGAGCTATGAGCTATATAATTGTTTTAAGGATACTAATATTTTAAAATTGTAAAAGCAAAAATGACAGGCATTATTCCAATGCTCCTTAAACACATCCTTTAAAAGATCTGTATTTAAAAACAGTTTAAAAGTACTTAAAGGGGATGGACCAAAAATAAGATGGCAAGGAAACAGGGATAAAACATTAATTATTTGAGGAATGATTGAAAATAGGTCAAGATAAAATTAACTCACTGGAAAGACTAGGATCTAGCCTGAGTTGTTGAGCCATTGATGATTTTTTTAACTAAAATTTTTGTAATTTAAGAAAAGACTGTATTTTAGTAATATTTTTGATTTATTATTTGTTTCTGGTTTATACTGTAGATTTTGTTTTAAAAAGATTTCCTGATGCTTCAAGATCAGAAATAGTTCTTGCTATTAACATGAAATGCAAGGAAGCTAGGAATATAATTGGAAAAACGGGCAATGGAAATGTGAAAAAAACTTTGGTAAGATCTTTGTTTCTAGAAAAAAAATATTAGAACTAGGCAATAGTTTGTATTTACTATTTTAGCAATATTTGTATTACTTTTACCATATTAAAGTCTAACTAAAAAAAAGTCTTTCACTGTCCTCAAAATAAGTAATAATTTATTGATTGCCAATAATATTGTTTTAAATGCAATTCTCTAACAAATTATAAAAATTTTAATATTTATCTTATTTAGACTTAACAAAAAATTTATTTTACACTAGCTGGTACCCCAAGTATTTCTGCCACAGAAAAAATGATAATATCATTTGACATTTGAAATAACTATCTTGTTCATTTAAGAATGATAAAAGGAATTACATTTATTTTCTTCTTGACAGCAAATACATGCATTAAAATTAAATGATATATAAAGGAGAAGTGTAAATAATGTTTATATTATTTTTTGCTTAATTATTCAAGTGCTTTAGAATAGAAAATGTTTTTTTCTCCTTCCATCTTCAGTAAAAGCAAAGTTATTCCTTCTCTGTCCAACTCGTGAGCATCCAACAACATTGTCCGTCTGGACAACGTGCAATTTCTAGCTTCAGTCTGCACACTTGAAGTAATAGGCCTTGTGCCTTGTTGGTGGTCATCAAGCATGCAAGTCGAATGGAGAACTATTGTCATTTAAAATCAAAAGGCCTCTAGCCGAAATAATGGGAATACATGGTTATCTGGTTCCTTCCGCATGTTGGCCTGCTGATTCTTAATGGGTATCATTAAATTTGATTCTTGCCGCTTGTCGATCTTGATATTTTGAACAAATGAATTTGCAATTTATTAGGCTTATCATGACTCCTTTGTTTGAGAAGCTCGAATTTGCTTATTCCTATATCTATTTCGTAAGTGTGTAATAAAGCTTGAATAATATATTCATCGTGTCAGTTTTAAAATAATGCTGAATTATGAAAATGTATGTAACGATTTGTTTGTAAATTTTATTTTTTTTTTCAAAATAAATCTAATAACATATTACACCTATAACCTTACCCAGCAATAAGTTGGCAAAGTTTTATCTTAATTGGATGAATTGTATAGCAGGATCTAAAATATGAACACAGAAAAGTTCATTTTCATATATTTGATTATGTACTATATCTATAACCTTTGTGCAAATGCAAGCAATAAATTGGCAAAGATTTATTGCAATCAGATGGACTATACAGCAATGTATAAAATACAAATGAACAGAAAGTCATTTTTATATATTAGATTGCATTATTTTTTAAAATCTTTTTCTATTCTCCCCTCTCTCTAAATGTAATGTGCATTTCATTTTTCAGTTTCGTAGATTGTTGGCTAAAGAGCAAAGCATGGAAGCAAATTTAGCAAATGTCTCTAACCCAAATGCACCGAAGTCTCCCACAACAATCACTCTTGTCAAAGATCCAAATGTTAATGTAGTTTGTGTGTCAAGTGCATCACCATCAGAATCCACATCTGTAAAATCCATATTGCCAAAAACAACGACATTGTCAGGACCAAATATAATGCGATGCAACCCTCAGATTTTGATACGTCCCAAATCTGGACTTACAGCTGTTGGATCAAAATTACTGGTATCTCCTACTGCTAAATTTGTCAGAGATCAAACCAAAGTACTATCATCGAATGTTCGACCCTTAGTCAGCAATCAAAAATATGGTGGAAAAATTCTTCTTCCAATTGAAATGAAGACTCAAGTAAAAAATTCATCAGAATTGCCTAGTCATCAGAATAAACAACGACCTTTCATTATTATTGGTTCTCCAGCTACAACATTATCATCTGGAATTTCTGTGCCTCAAGTAAATAGTTTCTATACCTCTGCATCTTAGTTTTAGTTCTCTTTTAAGGTTCAAATAAATTTTTGTCCTATTTTGTAGACTATTGGTATATTTATTGATTTTCAGAACGTGATTAGAAGATATTAACAAAGTTTCTACCACTCATTAAACAGTTTCAGATTTACATCATAAAATATTTTATTCTATATATTTATGAGTTCTCTTAGAATTTGGAAGTAATATTTTCTGGATTTAAGAAGAAAACAATAATTCTTGGAAAAATTATGCTTATATATACATCAGTATATATGTTGCATGTACATTTTTTATATATTTTATAGGAAAGGGCAAATTGCTTGAAATTCAAGTCACACATTACAAGATGCTCTTTTAAAATTTTATTATAATCATTATACAGAAAAAAGCATTAAAAACTCAGATTTACTTTAAAAGTTTTTTGGTTTTAAATCATCGAAACCTTATTTTTTCAATCAAGGCTTTGTTTTATTCTTCTTATATAAGCATTCTAGCTCTCTCTGTATACGTTCTTAATAGAATTTAAATACAAATGTATTGTAATTGCTAGTATTTCTATATTATTTAAATTACTGAAATGGTTATAAAAAGAATTTTAGCAACTTTTTTATATTAGTCTTTTCAAATCTCATTCCAGCTAGTTGGTTTTTATTATAATCAATAAAATTTTTTACCTTTACTGTGCCAAATAATATGTAAAAAAATAGTATTATAAATGTATTTTATTGTTTTTGAACCCCCCTTCTTGCTGCATAAAATGATGAAACATGTTCCCTTTTCCCTGTAAATGTACTCCTCCACCTGCAAGCCAATCTTCAAGGATACTAAATTATTATTTTGCCTGGGACGATGGCATCAAAAGTTTTCTGACATCAGTCTGTTTTCTAATCACCCATCAGATGAAATCAGAGCAAGACCGAATGGCTGATCTTCGAACAAAGCGTGCAGAATACATGCGAAATTATCGACGTGCCCAACGCGAGAGGCAGACAGATGAAGAAGCCATTCAGCATCGGGCTGCAGAAGCTCTTCGACTACGAAAACATCGTCAGGCTCAAAATGCTTGATGAATTTCACAAAAATTTCAGGGATCTTTGTGATTTGGAATTTCCAAATTTATTTCTTCAAATCTTAAAATGTCTTTCAAGAATTTGTAAAATGTACTCTTCCTGAAATTTTGTTCTAAAGCAAATATATTATTCAAAGATTCATTAAATGAATTATCTTATATGAGAGAATATAAAATATTCTTGAATAGTATTAATTCTGTTGTACAAACTTTCAAATACTTATTCCACTAAAATAAAATACATGTGAAGATTCTAAGTCTAATATCCCAATCAAAATTTTATTGGAAGGAAATTTAGCTATGGTACTTATTTTAGCAATAATTTATATTGTGGGGGCACAGCTTAATATAATTTCCAGTATTTATGAATTATTATCTTTATTCTAGCAGATGCAATATTTCATTTTCATATTTAAAATGAAAAGTCATTAACTACATCAAAATGTCTTTCAGATCATACCAAACTGTCTTTATCTTTAATCATATATAAAACAACTCTTTAGCTTGTTAAGCAATTGTTTTTAATTTCCCTAAAGTGCATGCTTATAATTTTTTCCATTTTAATTCATTTTTAAAACCAATTGGATGAACGAAGAATTATTCTTTCAATAATTTATATTCAAACAGCATTTTGTGCTCACGTTTAAATTTTTTTTAAATGCATGCATTTTTTCTATTATTTTTCATCTATTAATGTTGTATATACAATGATAAAAAAAATGTTACTAGGTATTGATATAACAAACAAATGTAAAAACTATTGATATGCTGCTGCACTAAAAAAGTTGGAACTATATTTTTTGCATTCATATTGATAATAAAAATTTGAACGATACTTTTTTTTTCTGTAACATATCTAGATCTGATGTTTTCCTATTAGGGCACTATGGATAATTCTGTTATATAAATATACTTTAATAGTATTATTTAAGTACCAAGAATTGAAATTTAATAAATGAAAATCATCTAAATACATTAAATTTATATTACATATGGTAAACTTTTTGATGTAAAATTAATTTTATTTAGACAAAATAATTTTTAAAAACAGAAAAATATCCCCAAACAAGTTACACCAGTAACAAGTCTCAACAACTAAACTTTAAAAAAAATCATTTTTTTTTTAATACTTGAAATAATTTTGATAGGAAAAAAAGAAATAAATAAGCATATTTATGTTACAGTGTTTTTCCAAAAGTAAGACACAGTCTGTCTTATTAAATAATGCACAAAAAGAATCCACCAGGATTTATTTCTTAATTTCAAGGAATTTATTTTTCCATGGACAATTTACATTTAATTATATGAAAAATATTACAGTTCATAAGCCATCCACCCAATATTATAATTCCTCAAATTCTTCTGATGTTATATTGAGCTACATGATGCAACTGGAAGGGCAAATATTTGAATTCTCAGCTCTTCAAACAGCTGATAATTTCTTTTCTGTCAGCATTCCATTCATAGGTGATATTTTCTAAGTCGAGAAATAAATTGAACCAGATTGATCTACACTTACTCATCTCCCTTGTCCCTATATTGATTTAATTTATTGCTAGTTTAAGATTTGAAGATTCAAATTATCTTTGCAGAAAACTCCTTAAGTCTAAGAATTCCTCTCTACTCAACTGATAGTCAACCCCTGCTTTTGTCTTACTTGAAGAACAAAATATTATTTTCTTTAAATTCATTAATGGTTCTAATTAATCATTATTTATGATATGAGCATTTATCTTGAGCTTGCATTTTAATTGGCAATAATTACAGCAACCATATACTTTATAATCTTAACGAAGTTTTATTTACAAAATGCTTGTATTGAGAGCATTTTCAAAAATCAAGCTAGGAATTAAGATTCTATTTGAGGACAATCATGCAACTCAACAAGCCACTATACAGTAAGCATGTATTAATTGCATCAACAATAAAAAAAATTACTGATTGCTTTATTAAGCCAATTGATTGCAATTTTTTTTTTAAATCTTGGAATAAATTATTCAATGTCCTTTTTGTTCAAGTATGATACCATTGTTTTAATAATTTTCTTTTCTGCAGCAAAATTCACTTCCAATGGCAATGGCAAGGAAATAAATCTGGTCAGAAGTCAGTGAAAATATCTAAATGTTGTCAATTGCATTCTGGGTATGCTTGCTTTAGAAATTTCAGGTTGCAATGAAGGAAAATACTTTAATTACCTCTGTTTGATTGCTAAATTTAAGAAATCAATTCTAAAAAAATGATAATCAGAATTGCTAAATATTCTGTTCATTGTTAACTTTATTTTACAAAATTTTTGAAATAAATTTGGATAATTAATTTTGAATTCATTGTACATATAGCAGTCATTTTTATTTTATAATGTTTATTTCTTATGTAATTATTTGTAATATGTATGTATATGCATTGATAAAATTTCTTTTCACTAATAAATTGTTTTTGCTATAAATTTATAGGTTCTTATTTTGCACTTTGAGAAATTCATATTTCACAGTTTTATTTATTTTTGGATCAGATAATAAATATAAATATATTTTTTAACCAAATGTATTCAAACTAAAAAATTATGAATGTTTCTTTACATTTCTTGGAAACCAATTTTTTTTTCACTTTTGCTTGTTTAATAAAACATAAAAAAAAAAATATTATAGTTAACTTTTTCTAGTCTAGTCATGAAGAAGAGGAGCAGGGGACATGCTTCTGTATTGTAGTTCAAAATATTATTTTTCATTCTTGCATGTAAAGCTGTTGCAGTTGCAAGAAGTTACAAATTGAATCCTTTAATGCTGTTAAAAATGCAACATTCTATAAAATCTCATGTAATGCCTATTATTTCAAGGCAATTGCTGTCTATTTATAGCTTTAATTTTTATTTTAAAATGTTAATAAGGAAAGTGAATCTAAGTTGGCTAAAGAAAATAAATGTAATAAAATAAAATTTTTAAAGAATGTTTATTAATTCAAAACAAAAGGAATAATATAACAATTTTTAAAACCATATAATAAATTCTAAAAAATACAAAACAAATAATATTCAAAAGAAACATCAATCTACACCCAAAGTCATAAAAATACATAACACAATTTACAAGATATATGTAAACAACTCTTTCTAAAAATATGGACGGATTATGTAGTGAATTTAAGATGTATATGTCATTTTACAAAAAATATAAGTATAAAATGTTTCCAACATTTTAAATATTTTTCGATGCATATTGAAAGGAAGAAAATTA
Organism: Argiope argentata; assembly: GCA_026289955.1. Classification (NCBI taxonomy): domain Eukaryota; kingdom Metazoa; phylum Arthropoda; class Arachnida; order Araneae; family Araneidae; genus Argiope; species Argiope argentata. The sequence continues at coordinate 4,420,668 of JAOUZG010032936.1, read as the reverse complement.
TATACTGCATTTAAAAAGTTTGCTTTCCTTTTTAAAAAATTAAGATTAATACTGTTTTCTCTCTCCTTATTTTATTGTTAGTGAACTTAATTTTTTAAACATATGAAATTGCAGGAATTGCATAGAATCAATTTATCACTCATCTTTTTTTAAAAAAGTTATCTTAACTAAGCATCACAAAATGAATGTAGAAAGTCTATCTACAGAGTACATGGAAGATAAAACTTTTATTATGGAAACGTCAAATAATAGCTGAAAAAAGTGACCCAGTAAAAAATAATAAATGCATAAAAAAGAATAATTGTATTAATCCTTTACATTTTGAATGTGCACTGAAATATTTTAAACTATCAGTTGGGTATGTCATGTTAACTTAAATATGCTGATTAAAATTTAATTTTTATAGAAAATTTGCTTCTCAGCAAACATTTAAAGCATGGAGTGGCATGATTTACTAAATGACACAAAATAAATATAGTTTCCCCAAGATTTTGACCATAACTTATATTTTGCTATGATTCAAATATTATCTTCATTAATAGACCAATAAGAGTTAAAAGTTTTTTTTTTATGATGATATTTCCCACCCTAAAAAATGAGATAAAGTAAAAAACATCATCCTTAACTTCAGTATGATGTAAGAAATAAAGTTCGTTCATTCTCTCTATCTTTTTGTCTTTTATAGAACAAAATCATCCAAAAGACAACCACAAAGAAAGTAAATGCCAATAGAACTAGAAGAGCATATCCAGGGTGTATGGGACCTGTAAAAAAAAAGAAAAGAAATTATTTCAATGGCATTGTTTGTAGGTACAGGTTCAAATACTTGGTAAACAAAACATCCCATATGCTGATGCCATGAGTTCACAATTCCTCTCTGATTTAGATACATGATTTGGAAGAAATAAAGTCTACTAAATAATTACCAATGAGTAAAATTTTAAGTATTTTTGGTATATTAAAGAATATAAATATTATGGGGCATGGGTTAGTTCATAAGTGATAGTGCAACAACAAAAATTCAAATCTAAAATGAATACAGAAAATAGAAATGATAATTTTAAACTAAATTTTTTTATAAAAACCTTTACTTTTAATATTTAATGTTTTATTTTTCATAAAACATTAAATGATTATTTAAATAAAATCATGCAACACTTTGCATATAAAAACTACAAAATGAATAGTATATTTCAGCTTTTTTGTTAAAGAAAAGGTTACTGTTTTTTGCTAAATTTTGCAGAACATCAATAACTTTAAGTTAATTAAAGGTCTTAAAAATATTACACTTGATTATTGCTGAGAAAAAGGTTAGTTAGCCAAATAATACTAAGAATTATTGTTATTTAAATAGAAAGTTGGAACTCACCCATGCCTGAACCTCTGCTGATCTTCACTCTGAAACAAACAAAATACTTATGTTATTCAGAGGCGTTTGACCAGCCACTTCACTAAACATATAGCACACTTCTACTACTTCATTTAATCATATAAAACAAAAAGTTAATCTGAACTCTAATTACAAAAGGTCAAGCACAATAGATTTTTTTTGCTTACTTTTAATTTTTAAATCTATTTTATAATTCAATTCAAAGAATATCTTGAAATAAAAATCACTTTTTTCTTAATTTCATAGCTGGATATCATTGCACATATAAAATCAAAATTTAATTGATATTAAGTTATTAAAATATTGTACTATCATCAAAAATACATGAAAGTATAAAACTTCAACTCATGAATAAAAAATTGAATACAAAACCCCATTCCATCGTTATAAATCCGAAATAAGGCAAGTAAAAATTCTTAAAAACAAATATAATGATAAATTCAATGTTCTTCCTTATCTTATGTCAAGATTTTTTTTCTACAATCAGCTTCATTATTTATGGTGGTGTTGAATTCCCAATTATTATTCTCAAAACAACAACAAAAGAATGTCGTCAACAATTTAGATTTTGTTCTTTTTCATAAATATCAAGAAAGGAAAACTTCAATCCAGTCTCAACATCAATGCTCTATTGTGTAACCAATGGGGTCATTAAATGGATGTGGTAGAGTTACTTCTAACAAAACAAAAAAAGCCCTCCAGCCTCAGTCAAGTCACTCCTTTTTCTCATCTCTGTCAGTCTCTCATCATGCATTTTTATCCATTGCGAAAATTATGTCCCAAGACTTAATTAAATTGTCTCAAACACTGATTATTTAACAAACATCTACAATCATATAAGCTGTTGGATAATGTAAGTTCTCAATCCAGTCTCGAATTATATACTTAATTCTTTTTTTGCTATGATAATTAACTAATAGTTCTAGTATATTGAGTTAAGGAAGTTTTTGGAAATAAGGGAAAAAGTGTTGGGAACTATAAACAATGAAATATGGTACCATCATCTAAATACCCTATGCATTTTTTTTAAAGTATCTGATTAATATTTTAAAAAACCTCACATGATGTCAGAATTTGATTCATTAAATGTAATCATATTATGTATTGACATTTCTGGATCTATTTCACACTGAATTTTTTTCTATCATCAGTCTTCTTTCTTGACATATATATATATGACAATGCTTTCAATTTACTGCATTCAGTGTCTGAGGAAAAGAAAGAAGAAAAAGAAAAATTTCATAATACTGCTCAGAAAAATTATTTCTTTATTTATATTATTTGTTTATTTTTTCAAAAGTAACTTAAAAACGGCTTTTAAATGTAAGCCCTTTTCATATGTACTTGTTTTTTGCTGTGAGTTATTAAATATTGATTTAATTCCATTAAAGCATTGCTATAATCTAAACAATTAAATCAATTTATTCACCCATTCTTTTGTGGAATTAGTGTATATTTATTATTATTATTGCCATTTTATCATTATGGAATCAAATTAAGATATATAATTTTATTCTTCCAAATTCATAATTGTTCTAGGAAAACAGTATATATATATATATATATATATATATATATATATATATATATATATATATATATATATATATATATATATATATAGGAAAGACTTTAATACCTAGGTAACAAATGATAAAATTTGCACTTGTCTTATTTATAGAGAAATAACTTCTAAATCTTCATGGAAATTTTTTTTACCATAGAATTTATGGGATAAAGACCTTTAATTGAAACCAAATCCAACTGGAAATGAGTCATGTACTTGTTGATTTATATTTTTCATTACTGAGTATGATTCTCATTTAATTAAGCACCACATAAGTTAAAGGAATTGTGATTTAATTCCCAAAATTTTTTTATATATAATTCTTTGGAGTGAATTTTAAATTTTCAACTTTTGCTGAATGATCTGTCTCATAGGTTTCATAAAAATAAATGATTAACTGATAATTGTTTTCCTACAAGTAAATTATTTCATAAGGGAAACTTAGAATTCTCATAAATCTGGCAAGCAAATACTTATGAAAATTCAAATATACATACTTATTAACATATATTGTTTTTGAGTTAGGATTATTTTTTATTTTAATTATTTACATTTTCTTATTTAAGATATAACAAAGTTTTTAAGATTAACATCTATGCACATTTAGAAATTTTCAAAATGCATCTTAAGATACGTAAATTTTATTAAAACTTTTATTGCCTTTTATATAAAGGGATTAGCAATTTTTTAAAGGTTACAAGCTTGATATGCTTCATATAATAAAAAATAATTAAAACTAGAGTTGTAGGAAATGAAATTTTATATCTTACTTCATATTTCGAGGATCAGGAACACCAGGGATTCCAGGGATATCACTTATTGCACCCATGATAATAAAATTACCTAAAAATAAAATTTTTTTTGTTTATTATTTTTTTTTGTAACTAAGATTAAAATTGCACAATTTGAAAAACTATTAGTAAACTATATTTAAAATGAATTAGTACAAAGCATTGAGTTATTAATAGAGTTATTTTGAGTTTTATATGAATAATTTTTTTTGCCTAGAAAAATTAGAAATATTCTCCAGCTTCTATTTGAGAATTCTTTAACACTAAAAATTTTACAATCTAAAAAAATCACATCAATTATGAACTTTCTATGATTTTGATTGTAATTTTGAACATTTCAAATCAGTAAATTTGAAACAGTTTATTCTTTTTCTTTCATATTATGGGGAAAATTAATCCCTTAAAAAATACAATGTTAGTTTCTCCTCAATGTTAAATTATGCTTTCTTGCGCCATTCTTTTGGAACAAAATTATATCTATTAGATACTAATATTTATTCATATTTTTATCAAAAACATGGATAAATGTTTTTGGAGGTCCCATACATTAATATTTCTCTTTCCAAGGTTAAGTTGGAGTTTGGCAAATGTCTGAGAATCATTAAATTTTTGCAAATATAAACAGAAAGACATGTGCCAACATAAAATGACTGTTATACACTCATATCCATAAATTAAGGATAATGCAAGTTCAGAAAAAAAGCTGGAAGAAAAAATGTGACTTATTTACTTATTTGTAAAGTCTATTTCTTAAACCAAAGGTAAAGAGCAAAAAAGATACTCTATATTTGATTTCATTAATATGAATTTTGATTTTTTTACTCCTTGGAGCAAATTACAAAAAAACTATTTACAAAAACTAATATTATATGGTTGGTATGATAGTTAATATATAGTATGTCTCTCAAATGCTACAATAAAGTCCATACAATGGCTAGGCATGCTGAGTATCAAATTATCAATCTGATCTAGGGGAATATTACATTATTCATCAAGCAATGCTCTCCAAACTTCTTTTAGACATGTAAGAGGTGGTTGACAGGCTGTAACTCATCGGCTAAGCATGTTCCAAACATGCTCTGCTGGATTCAAATCCGATGAGAATACTGGCCAGGCCATATCCTCCAATCAAAGACATTTAACTACAATGTTTGGATGGTAAAAATGGAACATGGTCACCCATAAACACAAATTCTGCATCCATGGCACCCCGAAACAAATATACATGTTCCAGAATAACATCCTAATAGATTTGGCCTGTCATGGTTTCAATCTGAACATACAGGTCAATTCTGGAACCCAGAATAATTCCTCCTTAAATGAGAAATCCTGCACCACCCTAATGATGTCATTCAATTATATTCTTTAGTATCTATTCCCATATGAAAGTCTGTCAAGAATCACTGTAATCTAAACCTGAACTCCTTGGAACACATCATGTAAGCCCACTGTTTCTGTGTCCACAATATTTGCTCTCTACTCAAGGCTAACTGCAAGCAACAGTGAGTAGAACACATTGACAGGACTAAGAGCATTAAGACCAATCTGCCCTATGGATTTGTAAACAGTCTGCCTTGAAACTGTCATACCAGTAACTGAAGAGGGCTGACTAGACAGGTTGGATGCTATGTCCCATCTGTTTCTTTTGGCAATAACCACCAAATACCGGTTCTCATTTGGCATTGTCATTTGGGAGTGTCATGTGCTGTAACATGTACTCACATTACCATCAACTTGGAATTGCTGCCAAAGCATAGAGATTATACTTTGGATGGTTCCAAGTTCCTCGGATACTTCCAGCTGAGTATGCACACATTCCAGTCTGCCGATAATTCTATCATGTAAAAAATCATCTAAATGCATTCTTTGTGTCATATGCTGGTATTACACTGAAAGGCTTAAAAGCAATAGTGGACAATTTTACTTCTTTGCCTGTATTCCTTAAAAATCACTCTTGTCATAGTGATGTACTATCAGTGTCATCTGGTGGCTTCTTGCAATTTGCATAAGCTTTTGAAGATGTGTGTAGTCATTTTATGGGTCACATATCTATTTTAGAGTTCAATTTTTGTGTGTCTCTGAATTATCCTTAATATATGGACATAAGTGTATTTTACATTCAAATTTGGGATAGGATGTGATTCTAGTAAGCACTTTATTCCTCTCAGTTTCATTTTTACATCCACGGCTATTAAACAGCTTATCTTTCTGAGAAGGTGGGCTATGTATATTTATGATTAATCTCTGGACAGTAACAAAATAGTAAATTAATTGTAATAAAATAGATGATTATGAATATTGAAGATGCATAGTTAACTGAAAACAATACACAAAATGAGATATTGCTTAATATATATTTTATAATGTAAGTCTTTACATTGATCAGCACATTGAGATTTTTTATACGGCTTAGAAACAAGAATTGTTACAATTTTCGTAAAGTATTTTAAACTATTAATTGTAAATATTTATTTTTTCTTATATTTTTAAATATCTTGCATCAATAACCTGGTGTTATTTTAAAGTTGATCATAATAAAATGCTTAATGTTGTTGTTGTTTTTTACTTTCCCAGAATTAAATTTTGTATTTTTTAATTAATATTTTTAATTTTGATTAAAAGTATATCTATTGATACATATTTAAAAAGTTGTTTCATTCCTAAACAAAAAAAGTAATTTTTACAAGTTATTATATAAATTTCTATGAAATTTAATGCAAAGAAAAATTGTCTAATATAAAAAGAGACTTAGCAAGAGAAAATGCTTCAGCCAGTATTGTATTAATTGTAATTTTATATTATTACAATTTTAAATGATCACAAATGAAATATTTATACTTTTATTTTTTCTGTTATTACAAAATATTTAAATGTATTAGTTGTTTTTGTTATTTTCCATGTATATAAAAATTATTTATACTTTCATTTGTTCTGCTAATAAAAAAAATTCAAATGAATGAAGTTTTTTTTTATTTCCATGTTTATAAAATAAATAATTATGTTAACTATTTTCATACAATAAAATTTAAATTCCTTTATTTTAATCAGAAAGAAACATATAAGAAAATAAAATTAAACAGCAAAGTTTCCTAGATAACAACAAATTATTTTATATCATGGATAATGTGGGAAAACAATAAAAAAAATCCTAACTGTATATAATTTATTAAAAATATACTCTCAAATTCCATATAAATAACAAATTCCATATCTAGAGATTCACCTTAATAGTTCATGAAATTTTTCCACACACCATATATATAATGTTTATGTACATTATTATAATAATTAATTAGTTAATTTTATATGATTATATGCTATGTATATTAGTTTTTTCCATTCCTTTCTTGCATAAAAAATAAAGAACAGAACAAACTGAACAACAATAAGTTGCTGCAACCTATAGTAATGAGTAACACTAAATTACAAATAATATAATATCTACTTCATTTAACCAGTCATGAAATATCAGACAAGTTTCAAAGTAAAGTCATATATTTACATTAATGTTTTTTTCATTACAAAACATATATATATATATATATATATATATATATATATATATAATCTTCTTCCTAATCTAGAATAACAAAATAATCTAGGTAAATTAAATTATTTCTTCTCACAATGCATATTATAAATCACACAATTTTCTTACCTCCTTTCAACAAGTCATTAAAAATACGATGCACAGGCAGAGTTATTTTCTCGAAAAAATACTTAAGTGCAACAGATATACTTACTG
>JAOUZG010032936.1:4381667-4402444 GCA_026289955.1 Argiope argentata | reverse complement strand
TACACACACACACACATGTAGGAGGAAATAATATAAAAAATAAGACAATAAAAATAAGGAAAATAATTCATAACTATAACAATATAATAGTGAATAAATGAGAAAAAGTATAATTCGAGAAAAAGTTAGATAAAAACGGTAGAAAAAAAATTGAAAAATTGAGCGGCAGTTGGAGAAAATATTTTATGCAAACAGTTTTATTATTTAATTATTTTATATCATTAAGTTTTATTACGAATTATTATCATAATGTTGTTTTTTTTTTTTTTCATTCTGCACTAAGAAACGCGATATAACTGGAAAAATGTAAAAATATTTAACTTGAAAGGTTAGAGTTATAAACTTGTTACAATCTTCAATGGGGAAATATAAATGGCTTTTCTTTACATGCGTTACATATTCTGTGTTATCTAAAAATGCATAGGTAAACGTCTAAATAATGTAAGGGCGGCGTTTCTGAAACACGTGCACCAAATGACATTGCGCTTATTTTCAAACCATGACTGATGTCATTATTTCCAAGTATTTGTTGCGTGCCTCTGAGAGCGTTTCAAGCAATATCGCGAGAATTCTTTTATCGCCTTTTTCAGAACTGTGTTTCTTTTCAGAAAAAAGTTTACATACATACTGGTGAAATTTAATAATTAAAATTTTGTTCTTGAAATTTTACACAAAAGTAAAATTTATAATTTGACTTTATGCTAAATACAATGCAAGGCTTTATTTTGTTTCATCGAGGCAAATCATCTGTGCGTAAAGTAAACAAATGTTGGCGTCAAATACTTGTCGCCAATGAGCGCCACGTTCAAGTCGCGTAGATTTTTCGCTCAGACTGCAATCGTATCGACTCGATTACGATTCGTCACGAGTTTGTGAAGTAAGCAGGCCTGATTTAAGCAGAGGTGTTATCATAGGTGTGTCTATCAGATCTGGTTATTTATTCGGACTTTAGTCTCTGAAGGGTATCTGTATATATTTTGAGTGATCAAAAAGGATTTCTACTTTTCGATTTGGGCGTACAGATTGAAAGGTAACTTTTAAATATGTTATAATTTTATTTTATTTTAATCAATATTGTGTTTGAATATTTATATTGTTGTTTCACATTATTTCATGCAATTCAAATTTTACTTTTAATTTTTGTGCCTATGAATTGATTATATGTAAAGTTTTATCGCGATTGGTCATAATAGAAAATAACTATGAAAAATTTAAAATAGGTAAACACATATTGAATTTCGAGAAATGACTTATAATGACTTTTCTATTTGTTCAAAGTTTTTGTAAATTTCCGAATTCCATGCGATATTAAACAGTTAAATTTTAGCTTTCTTCACACATTTTTGAAATGCCTTTTTTATGAGGTAAAAGACTAATGGCGACATTTTTTTTGACAGACTTTTTAAATAAAACTTTTAAATCAATTTCTAATGAACTTTTTTTAAATTCTTTATTTTTTGGTAGAAAATTAAAGTTTTCCACTTTGTTAATTTTCGTAAATAACTGTTTCTGTTAGTAGCATTGAATTTTCAGTAAAATAAAAATTCTTTCATACTTTTACAGAGAGCGAAAATTTGTGTTATATCTGAAGAAGTTAATCGAAACATAATTCAGCAGTATTGCAGTTTTTTTTAATGCCATTTTGGTACTTAAAGCTCAAACTGTTTATTTAAAAACAATCCTATTTTCAGACATTTCTTTGCAAAATAGTTGTAAAACATTTTAGTTGTACGGAATTCAAACGTTTATGATTTTATATTCCAGGTAGATTAATTTCGTGATTTTTCCGTTTATACTTTTTGAAGATATTTTGAATGCATTTTAATTTATGAACTTTAGAATGTTGTGTGATTATCAAAGTATTTTTTATTTGAATTAGCCAGAAACATTTTATATTTTGTCCAAATAAATAAAAAAATAATATTTATTATCTTGCGTTTTAAGGTCCCATATCGCGTTTTTCATTTGTCGAATCAATGTATCCGAATGAGTGCGTTAACGCATTCTCTATAAAACCACTCGAGTGTATCAACACGCATTTTGCCATTGTATTATAATCAATTTTTTTTAAAAAAATATTATACTTACGCTTCCTTTTAGATGTTTACATTCAAATTATGTACCGAAACCACACTATCGAGTGTCCTGACTGTCATTTCACACGCCTTTCTTTTGGAGACCTTTGAGGTCGAATTTCCATTGTTATCTGGAATTAAAGTCGAACATTAGATATTCAGGAAATAGATTTTTCACATTTAATTTTCGAGAGTTATTTGATAGATTGTTTCTCTATAAATACGTATCTACATTGGTATTGTGTAGTTCAAATATAAGAGTTTCATAACATATTGGGCATTTTCATGAAAATTTTCAATTTACATTTATGTTTGTTGCCAGTTAGACTGGGTGGTCGTTTGCTCTGGCCAATTCTATTTTTTTAAAAAAAAGTCCAACATTTTCTGCATTTATTTGTCCAGTTTATTTAAGTTCAAGTGTAAATAAAATTTTAGCGTTCAATTACTATTCTTGGTAGGGAGATATCCCATCCCTAACGATGAATGTTAATAGACATAGGGGGTCGTTCCCCCAAAACTTTCTGGCATACTATATAATAATAAGTAAATTTGTTTCAAACTTGATTAGATTCTCCCAAATGGCTGAAAGAAATTTAACATAGAACTACGATTGCAGTTACAAAATCTCATATACTTGATTGATTGATTAATTTTTTATTGATTTTTTTAAAAAAATTATCACTTATACATGTTTTAGAAAAGCAGACTGACAAACGCCCAACTCCTTGCTGAATTTAACTCAGAATTTGATAGGTGTCTTCTCCAAAGATGCACCACATTTTATGTATTTATTTGTATTACTTTATTATATTCGAGCACTCGGACAGGCAGACTTCTTCTGAAAGGATTTTGTCAAAATTAGTTAGAAATCATCGAATGCAATGCCAAAGGTCGTCTACCAAATTTCATCCTTCCAAGATAAAACCTTTTTGAATTATCTTTTTCACAGACGGACAGACGAATATTTTTTAACGTTTTTTTGAAACCGAAGTGGTTTAAAATATGGCGATTCGTCAAAATCTCGAGTTTGATTTTTGACGATTAACAACCCCCTTCTCCAAACTTCTTATGCGAGAAGATTTTATTCAGATAATGTTTTAAGAAGCGAAATTTCTTAACTATTGAAATACGAGAAAGCAAAGATGTTGCAAAACATTTTTAAATAAACATCTTCGTATTAATAACATAACGCTGCTGGATTTTTTTTATTTTCTCGCTTACGAATTATCTAAAGATGTATTACTATCATTGGAAATTGTTACTAGATTTCTATGAATTTTTCTGAGTCAGACTTATCCGTAATTGAAAAACACATTTTTGGTCTATCTGAACACAATAGTTCATTTTTTGTCGCCTAATTTTTTGTGTGGTCTCCATACTAAATTTTATAGGTATCTAGTTTTGTGCAAAATCCATCCAGTGGATGTTTTCATTTTTCTCTCTGTCCAAGCGACACTTTAACTACAAAACGGTAAATGGCTAGATGGATGAAATTTAACCGTTTGATTGCTAAGCGATTCTGGCGAAAACGTTCGAAAACTGCTGGACATATTTTGACTTGATGTTGTCAAATAAAACATTCTCATTATCAATCAATTTTATTAATTCTTTTCGTATTATACCGAAACACTATTAATAGTAAATGTGAATAAGAAATATATATATATTTGTTGTTTTCGAAAACACATTTGTTGGAGGATCATTCGTAAAAGTTGGTGTTTCTTCTGTTTCTGAAGATGAAGATGAGACAGAATACTCACTTTCAATCCTCAATCTTTTTCTTCGATGAATTATAATAATGCGATCATCACTACTGGTGTCTGTTCTTTCAACATCCTCAGAATCACTAGCAGTCGAATCAACGTCCGAAATAAGAGCCCGTGACATGGTTATTTTTTAAAAACAATATATAAAAACGGTAAAAAGTTATTTTAGAATGCACTCGTGTTACTGAGTGCGCGTGAGGTCAGACTATGTTCACACCCGCGGAGCAACAGATGCACACTGAAACTCGCAGCGCAAAAGCGATGCATCGTGGTTTTCGAGACAAATGAACGCAGCGCTTTTGCGCCGCGCAGCAGTCAAACGGCTAATATATTTTTATCATTCAAATAGTGGATATTTGTCGAATTTTGAACCATATTCGCTAAAGAGTTTCCTATCAGCTTATCTCTGATTCGAGTGCACAGTTGCGTTGCTGCTCAAACCAGCGGAAGTGCTCTCCCCGAAACTTTCTGGCACGATCTCTCATAAAGGTGTTAGTCCAGATAACCCTCTACATGGCGTTGGCGAAAAATTGGCGCAAATTCAGTATTTTTATTGAATTCCTTTATTCCTTGGAGAGTTTTCTGGCGATTCATCCCTAGTGCGTTTTAATAGAATCTGAAAATCGAATTTGTGTTTTTGACGCATTTTTCAAACTTATTTGAAATTTAAATTTGACACAGAACTGGGTTTGTAGTATCCAAATCACATATCAAATTTGATATATTTAAGTTGCTGCGACTTTCAGTGATTGCTTCACATGTTTCTCTAATTGCAGAACCGACTGAGTGTCACTTACTTGTTGGGTTTGGCGCAAAATTCGATAATTATCGTGATGACTATTGATGTTAATTATGTAAATCGAATTTTATAAATCTAGCTCTTTTCGTTTGTAGTTATTTTGTTAAATTATATTCAAGCAGCCTGATGGACATACTTTCTCTGAGCGGTTTTTGTTCAAAATATGATAGAAATCGACAAATGTGAGATAAATTTCGTATACTAAATTTCATCCAAGTAGATCAAAACGTTTTTCAATTACCTTTGTAACAGCAGACGAGCACTTTCCAGAAATCGAATTCGGTGAGATGTCAAACGTGGAGATTCGTTAAAATCTCGATTTTTTTGCCGATTTCTACCCATTCTCTAAACTACGTACACGAGAAAGTGGAACCTGTTAGGCAAATACAATTTGGGTTGCGATCTTTCTTTTAAAATTGGGATTGCGTATCAGTTTTTGTTTCCAATGAATTGAAAATGCGCTCTTTTTGCGTTCTCTATTACCTTCCGCACACTATGGAGCCCAAAACGTTAATTCTTTATTGGCTGCTCACATCACGTGGATGTGATAGTCGGAACAACCTCTTATGTCCGTTCACATAACGCCTGCGATCACCGGTACCTCATTCTGATGATTGATGAACGGAAACGTATGTGGATATTTCTGTGGGCTTCGTAATTTTCACCACTTTTTTGATTTTGGGTATTATTGCTTTATGGTCTTTTTTTTTTTTAAAAAAAAAGAAATATATCACAAAGGGAAATATTAAGTTTGTTTTAAACTATTGTTAAATGTGTTACTTTGTTTTTTGTGTATGCTCGCTCATGTTGAAAATTATTTTGTTTTTACCAAAAATATTTACTGCCCCTTGGCGACATTTCACTTGTGTAGTGTGACCTTTAATGCTTTTGGAGTTTCTAGGCCCTAAATTAAAATATATCGAAATATAAGAGATTATTCACTCTTGCCAAGTCCTTCCTAGAACTTCTAAATCAGAAGAAACGAGGTATTCCAACATGAATTAGATCACATAAACATCGAAATCATTAATCCCGGTGTTCTCATCTTTTTTATTTGCTGGACGAGGACGCAGGCACAGATAATTATATACAGATATTTACATATTTCATTTTACGCGCACGAATTCTTTGTATAGCATGCAGCCACCTTTGGCTCTGTTCTCACATTTCATGAGTCAAACCAAATCTGAACTGAAACTGTAGCTTACATCTGTTACTGTTGGATCATGGGATTTTTTCCTAATGTCGCCATTTGCTTGCGCGAAAGGGTTACATCATGTTATAGTTAAGCCAGGAATTCCAACAAATGCATTAAAATATATGTTTAGATAGGCTAACACTCATACTAATGCACCAGAAACTTTAGGGATGGATATACCTGCGGTGGCATTTTTCCTTCGTTAATCTCTATTCCTACTATTTGTTTATCGAACATAAGTTTTTTTTAAAAAAATCCATTTTTACATATATTGCAATAACTATTTTTATAAATACTCTTCATATAACTGATTATAAATTTGTCTTGGAGCCAAAAATTTCGTAATTTTTGTATTCTAAAGTGCAAACTTCTTTTGTATGACTACCATCAGGGTTAACCAGGAAGCTAGAGTCCTTAATCTGAGTTTACTGGAAGAATTGGAACTCTCTAAGCATGGAATCGCTGAATATTTTCGTTAGTTAGGTTACGCCAATGCTTTAAGTTGATCTGAAACTGTGTCTCATCCCGCTGCATTCTTACTAATCTTGTGTAGCTGAAATAAAATGTCAGATGGGAATTTTTGGCTATTTTTTAAAATATAATTAACCAAAACAAAGGATTTAAAGTATAGATACAATAGATACAATTTACAAGTATAGATACAATTTACAAAATTTCCTCCTCGATTTAGATACAATCTTTCGAATTTCCGAGAGGATTCATTCATCGTCACTGCTTATTTTTAAGAGATAAACCTAATTATTTAAGAATTTTTTAATGAATATCGTTTTTGGGGATAAGAATAGACTATTTTTTAATATCAGTAAACTTATACATATGACTTTGATATATAAGGCTTATATGATTTATTTAATGAATTAATATTCATAATTTAATTAGAATTGCTAAATATTTGTTTAAAACTTTTTTGAACTTTGTAAAAACTTTTTATTTAACTTACAGGTAAATCTATTCCGATCAAAAGACAAAATATCGTAAAAAATTGCGAGAAGATCTTCAAAAATTCCATAACTTATCCGCACTTTTTTTCTTAAAAAATCCTGCAATTGTTGATGGACGAAGATGGCACAGAAAGTAATGCTATTTATACATTATCTAGTAGCATTTCGATTTTAATTTATAAGTTAAAAGCGTTCATCAAATAATTTGTAATTATTGTATAGGTGTACAAATCGGGGTTTTTCTGTCCAATTTGTTTTTTTAAAGTTAAGACATCAGACAAAATACTTTTGGGAAAACTCCAAAATTTTCCCATGAATATTAAAGAAAATTTTAAATCAAATTCATTTCGAAATGCACAATTTCCAGCAGCAATAACGCATCTTCGTGCCGCATTTGTAAGCATTGAGTTCAATTGTCTGCCCTGTTAAGCGTTAATAGAGATACATGTATATGGAAGGGAACACATTCTGGTTTTCATTATTAATTTTGACACAGTTAAGAAATTTATTTCAAGATAAGACTTCTATTCCATTGTTATTCTGGGTGTATCAACCGTGATTTTGACGAAGTTATTTTAAACACACTAAATTGATATACTGATGTTTCACAAGACCCTTTTTTTCAACTTTCGGGATCAATGCTAGCTCGTGTGTCTGATTTTCGGAAAATTCAGAGAGTAGTTACTTCTTTTATGTGACATTTGAATGATGAATTTGCCTTAAGAGGGCTACTAAAATAAAGAGGTCCTCTCATCTTACGGGACGGATTTAAGAGCATATGCCAACTATCATAAAAAAAGGACTCTTTTGAGATGTCTCCTTTGATTGATAATTCGTATTTTCCGAGGAATGGCTTTGCATCTTTCTCGCAAAGTGTGAACTGGTGGCATGCCTAATTGCTCGTGCCTAATGGAAACACTCTCCCTGGGTTGACCGTTGGACTTGGAACGATCAAATTTCCTTCAGAATTACTTCTTTCTCTCTAAAACAAATTGGATTAGGTTTTAATTAAAATCAAGAAATGTTATTTTCGTTCAAAATAATTCAGTATATTATTTCTAAAAACTATTTTTAAATTAAGAAAATTCTTTCAATATTACGTCTTATTTTTGCACATTTCAAATCAAATTTCAAAACATTTCAAAGACTTTTATTTTTAATAATATTTTGACATGTTAAGCACCGCTTCAGTCTTCGGTGACTGATACTGAATTTTTCGTCCCCTGGAAAAACTTTTTATTCTGAAGAAAGCGAGAAGTTTGAATCAAGAAAGTTGTAAATCACTGAAAGTCACCAATTTCTGTCAAAGGAAATTTTTTTTCCTTACCTGAAAAAATTATTTCAAAATTTAAACAGTGGGAAATTTTTTTCCTTAGAAAAAATATCATTAAAAAATGAACCATCTTCTTAGCTTATATTTGAAACAGAAAAAAAGATGATACGTGATGATTCGCAAATGATTCGTACGTACGTTGATGGTGGCGACTTTAATTTAATAATCTTCTATTTGATAATTTTTCGCTTTGGAACAATTTTTTTATTTAAAGAAATTAAATTAATATTTTATTGTAGAAACACGTTTATTTAAAT
Organism: Argiope argentata; assembly: GCA_026289955.1. Lineage (NCBI taxonomy): Eukaryota > Metazoa > Arthropoda > Arachnida > Araneae > Araneidae > Argiope > Argiope argentata. Next base: position 4,394,054 of record JAOUZG010032936.1, on the reverse strand, counting down.
TAATAGTCCTATGTATTGAAATTCTCTCAAATATTTCAATTCTCTCCTTAAGAGCAATATTATTGTAACTACTGCTTCAAGAACACTGATCATTAACATTTTAAACGCTGTTCGTACCTAAATGACTGCAGTTTTTATATGGTGTTATCAATGTTTTAAATTATTTATAACTTACGAAGGATGACCAAATATTGATATTCTTACATGATAGATTCTCTTATAATCAATTTTAGAATTTTTATTAGCTCTAAGTTAATTGTAGAAAGCATTGAATATTTAGATTTACAATATGAATGTGTATATTAATCAAATAAAGAGAACACTGACGTCAAACGCGGGCTTAGCTTTTGTAAAAATTATTCTGTGTTTCTGTTAGGTGATTAGTGTTAATTCTAACGTGAAACCGCAGGCCAAATAGAAACGAGATGAAACTGCGACTGCTCGCAAGGGTCTCATTTTATGTCGAAGGCAACTTCGTCTTCATTTTCAGCATTTTAATGAGTCGGAATGGATCCCCTGCATACGGCCATAACCCAACGGTTTCATAAAAATTGTATCGGTGGCAGAATTTCGGTGTTTATTATCAGAAAAAGCTGTAAACAGGATTTCTTTTCTGTTTCTAGAACTATTGTTTTATCTTGAATAAATGTCTTAAATCCGTACTTGAACATGTTTTAGCAATTTCTTTATAAAACGGAAAATATATATTGAATGCTCAATAATTATCACAGTTAATTCAGAAAAAAAATGTATCATAACTTATGAAAGTTGCATTTTCAAATCTCGCTCATTCCTGTATTTTGGCGTCAAATGAAACATGTGAAGTCCCTCATTCCCTGCACAAGTGAAACTCGCTTGTTGATAGACAAGAAAATAAAACTTTCTGTCCAAAGAAATACAACTTTAAAATGAAGGCTTCTTTCTTATGCCCTGCATTCTTTTTGGTATGCCTTTCGCACTTCTAAAAAATCATTGTTTCGCCGGCAGATTGAAATATCGACCACAGATGAAGTCGGGGGGTTTTGATGTGATTTCTAGTCATGAAAGTTAATAAAGCGCATCGGCGTCTGCTTCTTTTGAAAATAAAATGCACTCTATAATAATATCTATCATTTATTTAAAATGTTCGGGAAAACCCAAGAGTCTGCCTGGCAGCAAAAGTAAGCTTTTGTTGAATTTGGATGCATAACGATGCTCGTATCTTCACTACGGTCGCACTCCGCCACCATCTTCCATTTTTGAGAACACAATTTCAGTGTACCTTGACAAACACTGCACAGATTTTGCCACATTTTATTTTGCAGGAAAACTTGGTACCCAGATAGTCACCAATAGCTACTTACCTTTTGCCCCATTCCCTTCGGCTTAAAGTTCCAGGTAAAGTCCTCAAAATGAAACTGGCCGAATAAAAATGATTTTGAAGCGAGGAAATGGTTATTTATTGTGAAAAAACATAAAAGAAAATGGAGTTAAAAATGTATTTTGTAATCGTATTCACTGTCACATGAAATTTCTATTCATAAATACAAAAATGATAGTCGGGGATAATTAATTCAAATCTGGAGTCATTTTTTAGCCCGGGAAATGACGTATTGCTTATTTCCGGAATTTAAGTCATTGTTTCAAATTGGAATTTTTCTGGTCGTCATTTTAACTTCAGAAGTTTCACTTTGAACCATATGCTCATATATAAGAAATACAAAACTTTTCCTGAGAGAAATATTTCAATATATTAGAAATATTTTTTATTTAATTTGGTTTGTTTCCATTTTTTGATGAAGACATTTTTTAATGGATTTTTCACTCGCTTTTTCATGTACAAGAATTTTGAAATTTTGTATGCTGATCGTTTCAGTATCCTGAAACGACCCCTTTTCTGACGTGATTCTATCACGTTAAGGGGTAAGACGAGGAAGAATATGTGTATTTTTGAAATTTACTTTATTGTTAAATATAGACACCTCTTCCTTTTATTTTTTCCCTCATCCGTATTTCATTGAATTAAACCTATCCTAATGCACGCGCAAAAACGCGAAGGGTTTTGGAATCCGTTGTCAAACAGTATCTTTGTATCTTCGATGGCATTGCATCATCATGCTCTTTTAATATTTTCAAAATGTGATCTGAAATTTATTTATTAATTTAATCAAACAATGATTCTGTGGCCTTTAGTGTCGCCTGATTCAATTAAAAAGAAAAAGAAAAAAATGTGAATTTTATAATATTTGAAATAATGCCTTTAAGACAAGAAAATCATTTGAAATAAAAATTCATAAAGCATGAGCGACAAGCAATGAAAATGTTTGGTGAATGCGTGATGAAGATGCACCGGTTTCTCTCTTAATTGTCTCACCAGTCAACGAATCGGGATGGGCCGCCCACTTCTGACGTCGGCGTTGCGCGGACATTCTTGACCTACTTTCAGAGGCGCACGGTTTCGGAGCTATTCGAGATCCGTCCGCGGGACCTTTCAAGTGCACGGAAGGAGTATTCGAGTTCTTCGGTTCATTCAACCGCAGGGGATGTCCTGCAACGAAGGATTTTGCCTCGATGTAGGGAGCATGAATTTTTTTTTTTTTTTTTTTTTTTTTTGTGCAACGAATGTCATTTTGAACCACAAAAAAAGGCAGTCGGGGATTGAATGTATTAATGAGAGCGAAGGGGTTTTCGTAAATTTGAAAGCGTAAAAAATTGCGTCTAAAACGGACGACCCGAAATTGTTCTCTATTCTGCTAAAAAATGAAATAATGTAACTCTTTTTTTTTTAAATATTAAATGAGAACAATGGATAAGAAGTGCCGACTTATTGTGTTTGCAAACCTTGTGCTGTCCCGGAGCAAGAAAGAGAAATTTCTGAGCAACCTGGCTCAAACCACGTATTTTGGCTATTCCTGTTGACCCTCCTGATGGTCAGTTTTGTTCATTTTAACTTTTCATTACCACCAATATGTCCCTTGTGATTGACAGAAAATTTAAGATGTGGTTAGTTTGGATCGAGTCCTTTCAACTTGTCATCTGCTTTTCTTCTATTTGATTTGGATATACAGAAATTTTAATTAAAATTTAAATTGATAAAAAATTCCACTAAAATAAATACTTAAATTTATTTTAATACTATTTTAAATAAATTTAAAGAAGTTAAAATTTATCTTAAAATTTAATACTTTTTTTACGGCTTCATTTGCAGTTTGAAATGCTTCTTCACTATGCTTATTTTTCGAAGTAGATGTATGAGTTAATAATTGCATGAATCAAAAAAACACACCATACCGCATTTGTTGCCTAAAAAACGCGTTTTGTCAACTGCATACAAGAAAAGCAATAATATGTTTAAAATATTACCTGATTCTATTTGTTAGGTCGGAGGGCTCTTGATTCGAATTACATTAAACAGACTGTTCAATGTAAATCAAATATTTTAAAATAAGTTGAATTTTAAGTTGGTGCAAAATTATTATTTTTGCAGAAATTATGGCGGAAGAACAGAAAATCATTCAACCTCTATTTCACATCCTTCAGGAAGTTGTAGAAACTTTTTAACATTGCAACTAATCCTTCTAAGTGTTAAGTTCAATTAATAAAAAAAATTTCGTTCGTGCAAGTAATAGAAATCTAAAGCTTTCTTTTGTCCAAATCAGTCCAAAGCCTGCGTTGCGTAAAAATTCCTCTAACAATTTCGATTCAAGATTTTTCATGGATTGCTTGTGGCCTTCGAATTAGACGTTCAAACTAAAACAGCTATTATTTTTTCGTATTGAATGTTTTCTCGATAAAAAAAAGCACCAAGTTTTTCTTTTTAAGAGTTTTTCTGAATTTGGTTAAATATGAGTTCTGTGAACTGAAGTGTGTTAGTTCGCTTTACAAAAATCACTTCTTTATTTCGAAACATAAGCTATATTTCTATTCAGAGGCTCGAATGTAAATCTCGCTTCTTTATTAGATGCGCAGTCTGAATAAAATCCAAAAGTGAAATGACCTAAGTGAAAGGATTCTTTTACTTATATCTTTTTAAAATTAATGAACCGTGTTCGGAAACAAGGAACGGCAGTTTTATTTGATGGGGAATAAAGTGGGACACATAAATGAAGGTCAGATATTCTTCTCTGCCTCGCTGCTCTCTACTTGAAGGCTGATTTTTGTGCCCGGCTCTCAGAAGGTCAGATCGTAGGAAAATTTCAGCTGGGACAACTGAGTGAAATACAGCATTTTACTTCATGTAACATTTTGAAGTAATCGAAAATTGTTTTTAAGTTTCAGCAAAGTTTTATTTTTTGTATTTATAAGAAAATAAGCCCAATCCATGTGTTTTGTAGCAAATAAATAAATAATATAAAGACGAATGTTAAGAAAAATCATGCCATGTTATAGAAAAATCTTAAAACACCTGCGAGTGTTCTGCTTAGTTAGGTTAGTTTCGATTCAGAAGCCGAAAATATCGGGTATACCTCCCTGTACATTGTTTGCAAGCAGATTGTGCCGGCTCTACCCGAACATTTTTCAATCTATTTGAGAAATGTCAAGTTTTGCGAAATTAAGAGGTGAATCGGATTTCTGCTGTCTCCTCAGCAAGCTACATCTGGAATTAAGAATACATTTTAATTGACATGATATGTTGTAAAAATTTTGTCTTTAAAATTTTAATGCCGAGTGTTTAGTTTAACCTTCCCTTCGCGTATTGAAGTTTTCTTTCAGGGTCAAGCTACTGTGAACCGTGGCATTGACACGAATAAAACCAGAATCGGAAGTTCGAACCTTATTAGGCGCCCTTCTTCCTGCAGAGAATCGCAGAAAGCGAAGGGGCGTCTCTCGCACTCGCCCTATTAAGGGTCAGTCGAATGCTTCAGCTGACTGAAATGCACGCTGACGCAGCGTAATCCGACTCATCTCGCCATTGACGTTCTTATGCGGATTAATTTATCTGAGAAAGAAACGAGAATATTTTTTATGGATTTGTTTAACTTAGTAAGTGTGAGTCATTGCATGTTAAGGCGATCATTTGGGGTCGGGCTCCATTGTCGAGTATGTTTTAATTTTGCTGCGTATTGTGTTGAATTACTGAAATCTGAAGAAGTGAAGAGAAGACAAAGTTGCAGATCTTGATTCATTGTGAATGAATGATTTTAACTAATTGTGTAAAGTAAGCATTTTCAATGATGTACTTAAACAAACGAATCAAAAATGTGTGAAGAAGGACGGCGTTTTCTCTCCGCGTCACAGCAAGATGGGAATGTTATATTCAACCCCGGAATGGAAACGTGAATTCTTCCGTTCGAAAGATTAAAATGAATTGGTTCATCTGTTCCAAGATAAGTTCATTTTGAAGAAGTGTTTTTAATTTATTAAAATAGAAACCAAGTTTTCATAAATTATTTTTCTACATACAGACTTATGTACTGCAATAAAAAAAATTATGTTCAAAAAATTATATTTTCGGTTATATAATGGTAGCTTTGCTGTCGATACTGCTATGTTCAGTGGTGGCGGGGTGGTCGGCTGTACACAACACAACAGCGTAGACTATGCGCTAAAAATATGAATTCAACATTTTAAAAACAAAAGCAAATATTATATATGTTTTGTTGTTACTTATGACGACATAAGTAAGCCCCTGCTGATACTGCAGCAGATTTAAGCCGACAGGAGCGTCTCTTATTTTTGAAGTAGCGCCAACTAGGTCCAAGAGTACGACTTAGCTACACACTCACCACATTTGCTTGCACAGCCCTTTTTTACAGGAGGGCTCTGTCACACACCTCACAGATAGCATACAGAAGAACAACCACGCCCTAACTGGTACTCCGAGAACACGAGGAAGACGCGCTACCTCTGTACCAGAGAGCTGGCATGTTATATATAAATTCAATATCCGTTTGTTTAAACGAACCTTGGCAAACCCACACATCTTGACAGATTCCAACGAAATTTGGCTCAGAAGTTCCTTTGTACTTAGAACAGCTAAATGGGTTATTAAAAAGTTTTTAGGCCTCCCAGTGGCCCATTTTATGCTTATATTTTTATCTTTTAATTCGAGCTTTAACAGTATGATGGCAACGAGTTTGTTTGTTTGTTTAATTTTAATTTATTTTAATGCATAACGTGGTCGTTCGGATTATTTTTTTTTGTTTGAAACGTGCTAAACATTTAAAACATGCTGAAACATTAAAAAAATATTTTAAATTTTATTTAAATTAATCCTTTTGAACAGTACGCACGCACACACACACACACACACACAGGCTTCTGAAATAGAACGGTTGAAATATACATCAAATCAAAAATATTTCCTACGAAAATAAAACCAAAATTATACTCCTCATATCTGTTTTAAGTATCTGGCCATCTCCAAAGCGCGCGTTGCATTGCAGCTTGTGAAAATGGCTTATTTGCAACCGATGGGATTCCGTTTTTGATCATGAGAAGTTAACATTTCGTCAAGCAATAAGTCATGGGATTGCCATTTTAAACCGGAGAGCTTCAAGTCACCTTAACCCTTGGCATTGTAAAGCTCTTAAATTAAAACTGTTTTCTAATCTCTTTAAAAAATCCATTATCTTGTTTATTCTCTTATACTCCAAACAATCTTTAATCTATGCACAGAATTTGATATTAAAAATGTCTTACATCAATAATTAATTACTGTTGAGCTCTTGAAATTTCTTAAGGGATAAAATAATAAAATTTTATGACGTAAAGTATGTGCGATTTACTTATTGTTATATTTTTTATCTAAATGGAGAACTGAAAAATAATGGCCCTTACAAAATATATTAAAAATGATCTGCATGTTATTAAAACAAAAATAAGTTTTCAATTGTTTGTATTTATTCTACTTACTATTCTTCAAGTTTTGCTGATTTGAATTTACCATTTTATTTATGTAAGTAAAAATAACTTTCAGAAGTGGTAGAGAATATAATATCGAGTAAAGCTACAGAACAAAATAATTTGGAATATATGTATAAAGTCTCAAGTAATTTAGTAAATAAGTAAAAAAAAAAAAAGAAGATCGAATACTAGGGAATAAATAAATGCGCATACTCCTGAAACCTATTACGTAATAAAAAGCCTTGGCTTTTGAGGGGGGAATTCTGTACTCAAGCCGAAAGACGAGGATGATTCTTTTTGTCTTAAAGTAAAAGAGGAAGAAAATGTTATGCCCCACATCATTCCCTCCCCCAGTTTCATGAGAGTTGGAGGTGCGGCGACAGAAGTGCCTCATCTCTGACGGAGTCTGCTCTCGTATCATCCGGGAAATGAGATTCTAACGCAGAGCTGAGCTCTGCTGTTTATTGTGTTCCTCCCAGTTAAGTGCTCGCAGCATCTTCATTATTTCATCATTCACTCGAGCAGACGATTGAAATAAACTGCGAATTGTCTGGCGCTCTTCAGCGCGGACTTAACATACCAACTTCTGTGATGCGTTGTTGCTACTTCGTCTACTTAAGTGTTTATATCAGCAATTGACTAAATTTGCTCATTAATAATCGCCTCATTTAATTTATTTACACCAGTGCAGTGTTTCGTAATGCCTGTATGTAACGATATCCGGCCGCTAGGGGAAAAATATTTCACCTGGATTTATTTTTAATTAAATTATAGGCGAACAAGGCCCTTTAGTGATAGATTTTCAAGTACAGTTTTTAAGCACTTAAGTTTGTGTGCTTTTGTTTGTTGCTTGTAATGCTGAAATTCGTATTCGATTTTCACACATTTTTTTAAATTTACTTTTCTGTAAATTATTTATAAGTTTAAATATTTCAGCAATTCGATATTAGAGAATTTGGGGAAAAAATCCGGGCAGATCAGTCTTGCTAGTTTGTCAGTCGCCAAATTCGGATGCATCGAGCAATATTTAAAAGCGGTTCATCGAAGAACAGGGGGTGGGGGGTGGGGGGAAAGATAGAGCTAGAGACGTCGAACAGTTGAATTTAAAAGAAAAATAGTGTTGAATTTGAAATGTTTACTTGATATTTTCTTTTGTTTAACATATGTAAATAAAATTCAGTTTTTCTCTTCTCCCAAGCTTAAAAGAATCTTTACTACTAATAAGTATGTCTTTTTAAAGCACATTTTACATCACATATTACAATCAAATTTTAAGAGCTACGCCATGGTGGGGTAAAAGTGGTATGAAGCAACGTCCTTGACAATCGTCGAAAGACCAACGGTTCCCTCAGGATGTCTGTTTTCTTCTAATAATTTACAAATACATCGCGGCGCCTCTCTCAGGTGATGTTGAATGAGTGGATTGTCACACAGGTATATATTCCACTATCATACTTTGGGATAGATGAATTTTCATAAAGATTTCTCTGAGTGAGTCTTCAAAAATGTTTCCTGAATCATGACGAGTAAAAATTTAAAATTGCATTGCAAAAGCTTTTAAAATGGCCTTAAAAGAAATGCTTGTCATTAGCGAAGGAAAGAAGAAGAAGAAAAAAACAAACAAACCTTGGCTTATTTCCGGAAGTATGCTTTGATTATGAAGCTTTTTTTCTCAGTTCCATTATTATGCGCATTTTCTTAGAAGTAACTGCATCCGGTTTTAAAGCCTGTGCAATTCAAAGAAAGTTAGCAATTTTACGATATTATTATTTGAAACAAACTTTATAAAGCTTTTAAGATTTTTTAAAAAATGAATTCATTAAACATCTGCTGATTTCAACAATTTAGATTCAATTTTTTTCCGAGTAGAATTAAAAAAAAAAGAGTATGCATTCTTTGAACTTCTTACCAAGTTCTTTATAAATTGCATATACATTCTACTGACATAATACCCCAAAATTTATTGAACTAAGGTAATTTGTATGCAATATGCTTTTAGATACTTGTTTTATAAAATTTTCTTACATAGCTTCTTCGTTGATTGGTTTGAAAATAATGTTCTTTATGTCTAAAATATACGTTATTGTTTCTGACCTATTATTAACACATTAAGGACTGCATTAAGACATAAATCGAGATGTGACTCACGAGAAAATTAGTGAGCGGTCCTCAATGTGCTAAAATAAGCATTGTTGTAATGTTATTAAAATAAAAAAATTTGAAACTTTGGCACACTTAATTTCATGAAAATTTTTAGCTATTTTCAGTTTTCTGTCAATTTTTTCAGAGAATTCGACATCTTATTCGGCTTCTGAAATTTTTAGTCAATACATGTAATTATTTATTGAAAAAAATGCAAATAGTTAAGAGATCTTTTATTTTTGCTTCCTTTCAGATCAAAATGTTTTTAAAAATGCATTTACCTCCAAAATGAAATTGTGACTTTTTTTTTTTGAAAATTTTTATTTAACATTACAAGATTTAAAATATTTAAGCATACCTGTCTGGAATACAGATCCCAAAAAATTCCGCTAAAACATTTAATTAAATTACTGAAAATGCCTAAAAGTCATGAATGTTTGTTAAAAAATCATGTTATCCGATTGATGAACAAAAAAGCAAGAAAAGATGTTTTTTATTAAGAGAAAAAACTTCAGAACATTTTTTGAAAAACTCGATCGGGTGATTTCCATCTTTCATCAAAAATATCTGCACAGTGATTAAACAATTTCTTGCGATATCTTTTCAACTTTTGACATTCCTCCCACTTGTACCTGCCTCAACTTTTATTTGCTCTGGGTCGTTTCAAGGCAGTGCAGAGGTAGTGTTCCGTTTCAAGCCGTGAAAGATGGCGGTTGTGTCATTGTGTTTGCCGTCCTTGAGATGTGGCAGCTGTTCGATATGATAATGATGGCAATCGCGGATCGGTATCTGCTTTTAGAAAACAAGAGATAGTATTTCCCAGGAGACAAAACGCGTCCTGGGAGGAGACGCTCTCTCGCCGTTGGGTATTTAAATATCAAACTCGGATGCATTCCGTTGGAGTGAATTGACTTGTTTCAGAGGCGCTCATTTTCTCTGAGAAACGGGAAATTATTCCGACTTCTCTGCTACTGCCAATAATGTAAAGAAATTTTCTTTTCGTCTTAATTAATTTTTTATCTGTTTATATTTTGGTTGATTGCTTTTTGCCATCCGTAACAAAATATTACAAGTGCAATCGTAATAATTAAAAAAAAAACATTTTTTTTCTCTTTCTTTCTTACCCCCCCTTTTTTTTTTCTTTCACAACCATTTGACATGGTTACGATTTTGCTTTCGTTAGCCTCCTACTTCAGGATCTGAGAACGGACGGTTCGAAGCAGCGTGTGATCCGGATGCGTGCTACTGCAATCAGTTCCCGAGATCAAATGTTTTTACCTTCTCACTGTGTGCAGGTTTAGAAAGCAGGTTCTAGGTCGGATGCATTTAAATAGTTGAGAACCAATGCTTTTGTTTTCTTTTTGTTTAAAGACCTCGGTTTCTTTTTCATTATAAAGGATGTGATATTGCTATTGAATCCTCTCAATTAAATAAATGAATCCCTTTATGAAATTTGATTTTGATTTTCTTAAACAATATTTAAAACTGTGTTTTAGTTAAGCATTTTAAAAGTTTTTCTGAAAGTGTTATGTCCCCCTACCAAGAAATGAACAACACTTGAATTTCTTTCCAATTTCTTCATGAAATAGAAATTTAAATTGTTTTAAATGGAAATTTTATGAATTAGCTTTTCAAAAAATCTGACATTTTACTAGTAGTTTTTAAGGGTCATAATGCTATACAGTCTTGGCATCAAAACAATATTTGTGATATCATCATTTGATTGGACGTTATTTACATTTCAGAGTAAGGATCAAAAGAAAGATCTCAGTCAGAATTCTCAAGCCAGTGAAGATTCTGCCATGTCAGGTTACCCGCCTCAGCCAGCCTACGGTGCGTACGAGCAGCCGCCAGCCGGTTATGGGTATCAACCACAACAGCCCTACTATCCTCCGCCCCCGCAACCCGGCTTTCAACCCGGCCAGCCGACAGTGTGCCAACCTGCCGGTGGAGGTTACTACCCAGGGCAGCCCGTCCAACCGCCTCCTCAGACGATGTGAGTGCGCATCCTCTTCTTTTCTTCCCCAACTCGCGGGCCGCACGAATTTCTTGCTATGCATTGAATACTGTAGGGAAACATTAACGGCAGCAGAAAGCTAATTTGTGTAACCATTCGCAATGCGTCACCGACGACTCCTTGCGCTGAAATGCTACATGTGTAACATTATTATTTGTTGAAAACGGAAGGTGGTGTTTTGAAGACATAGATGACACTTTGAATTTTTAAGTTCTTTATTCCATCGCGGCAGACATACGTATCATGTACAAGCAGAAGCGACGAGAAAACCACAATGACACAAAACGGAATGACGAAAAGCCGATGAAACTTTTATTCTTATGAATATATATTTTTAGATTTTAATAGGGATTTTTGACACATATCAATCACATGTACATCTCGTGTAAGGGAATCCAAGGGATCTTTTAAAGGAATGTGCGTGGTTGAACAATTTTTATCCCTTCACTCGGAGTGTGGGAATGTGTCGACTTTTAGCCGATTCAGCAATTTTACAAAGGTTCTGTTGAATTAATTAACTAGAACAAGTGAAATGGGTCAGGAAATAAGATAATATTTTAGAATGAAGTAACTATGGGCTAAAGTAAGATAAAGCTTTAGAAATCAATTAAGGTTTAATTTAATTTAAAAACATAATTACATATATATAGTATACTATTTTTTATTATTATTGTTGCCTTAATTTCTTCACTCTATTTTTGTAACAATGATAATAGTGAAAATTTTGAAAATTGACTCGAATCACGCTTTTCCAGTAATCTTGGTTTCGCCGAACCCCGAAGCCCCAAGGGCAAACTCAATGCCAGTCTCCGGTGAGCCCATTGCATTTAGTGTGTTAAGTGCAAGATGGGTTTTAATTCATCTACAACTTTTCAAATGAAAATGGCTTTTATCTTGTTACCTAGACTATACTTTTTTTTAATTCTTAAGAATGTAGAAAAGGAATGAAGTAAATAATGTTTTCTGAGAACTTCTAGAGGCAGCACAGAAATAGCCGTAGTCTAACTTAAAAAACAACAACAACCCTGTTCTTTAAAATCTTAATTGAAACTTTTTTAACAACTTATTTCGGCGCTCCAGAGAGGGTGGAGGTTGATGTTTTGAAGCGTACTTCGAATTGGTTATTTTCAACACATTAATGCCAATTTTTAAAGATAAAAATAAAACATTCGATTGATTAAGGTATTTAGTTTGGAAGAAATTGAAAAAGGATGAAACGTTAAAAAAATTTGTTTTATACTTCCTTTCATTGAATGCATTCGTAGTGGTATCGGTTCAGGTTCTGACACAAGTTATTTCATTTCAAAGCTACAGGCTATTCTTTGAATACCTTTTAAATTTTGAATACATTTTACACCATTTCGAATTCAGAATATATATATATATATATATATATATATATA